>OMLB01064259.1:7727-27477 GCA_900302555.1 Myripristis jacobus | reverse complement strand
TGTCAGGCAAATGCGCAGTCACGGGATTCTCTCCTATCTCGCCCTATCAGCGGCTCGCAGTCAACAAGCTGCCGAGCCTGAGAAACTAAATGTGACAGTCTGTGATCATCATTATTAAATCAAGCACTCAGCAACATAAACAGAAGCCGGCTGCTAGTGTATGCTTTACTTACTCTTAACAGATCATATCAACATATAATCTGTCAGTTTGATGCTTCTTGATTTATGCTCTAGGCTACCTGTGGATTTACAACATGAATATTATGAGCAAATTCCATTCCTCTAAACCACAGGCACCACCAAACAGCATAATGAACTGCAAAATGATCCGGTTTATGTGATAATGTAACGATAAACGTTTTTTTTGCAACTGTATTTGCCCCTCCAGTGGGAGAGGATCTAGTATTGTGTGGGATGCTGTGTTGCTCATTAACTAACTCATCCAGACGTCTGACTAATGTGCTCCCGCTTGTGTTTGGATCCTGTCAGGCACTTGGGCTCGTGCGGCGCCCTGGCAGCCAGACGAGCCACCCTGCCCCTCTGCCCTGCAGCCCCCGTCCACCCCCCCAGCCGCAGCTTCATCAACCTGGCTGCTCCCATCAGCACCCGCAGGATGGAGTACACCGAGTGCCGGACGCTTGGGTGAGTCCCCGAAAGCGCCAGATAATATCCAAGGTTATTAACATCAACCAAAAGTCAGGTAAAAACTATATGGGTAAAACTATATAAAGGCTAAACTAATGGGAAATCCTAACCTGCGATAACTGTGGAAGTACTCATCTAGTTTGACTTGCCTTCATACCTGCCTCTGTCTTTTAGTTGCTTAAGAGCAAAAGTGAAAGTGCATGAGTGTGATGACGGTGTGTGTCCTCAGGTACACTCCAGAGCAGATGTTCAGTGTGGTAGCCAATGTGGATCAGTACCAGCACTTTGTTCCCTGGTGCAAGAAGTCTCGGATCATGAAGGGACGGAACGGCGATGTCCGGGCGGAGCTTGAGATAGGTTTCCCCCCCATTGTGGAGCGTTACACCTCTGAGGTCACGGTCGTCCCAAACCACCAAGTCAGGGTGAGTCCCTTTCCTCACTCTCTAGACATGACCATGGTCAAAAGAAAAATTATGTTTTTTCCTTCCTCGATAATCCTCCTAACATCGTGCTAATCTGTTTAAGAATAAATGCACCCAAAATTCTTTTTATTTTCTTATATTTTTGCATCAAACTTTCTTTACATTTACATCCTAGAAAACGTATAATTCAAAGTGGTACAAGGTGTCAGCGTGTTACAGTGATGCATTTTTGAGCGTTCAACCTTGAAAGCCGTGTTTCCCTTTCCAAGACACCCTGGTGGCACCTTGTTGGCTAGAGTTTACTCATTTGAATAATGTGGAATTTGTGACAACTCAGGTTTATACACAAGACATTTTTGAACTTTTCAACAGTTTTGAATAGACCTCTCTTTAGTTATGTCCTGCCCTGACATCCTGTTCCAACATGAAATGGCTGAGTGTGACAACCTTGTCCAGTGTTTTTGTCACAGTTTTGGCTTTTAGCTCAGTACCGGTTGGCTACTTGACAGTGTTTAACTGTAGTGCGAGAATGAATGAGCTCTTTGACGTCCTTCCAAAATTTTGCTTGTCCAGAGAACAAGCCTTGGAGCAGCTTTGTCGGGGCTTTGAATAGGCTCACTACCTGTTGGCAATCAATGATGAAGAGGGGACATGTGTTTTGTAACAGGCTGTGTGTACTGACGGATCCCTCTTCAGCCATCTTGAAACAATATGGAGGTTTGCACCTGGAGCCAAGGACCAACCAGACTCCTGCAAGGTGGATTTCTATGTAAGTATGATGCCACCATAACATAAGATGTGTTTAAATGATAACTAGGAAAACGGAATAGTTGAGCTAGCATAAGAAATAGGATCCTGGGAAAGAAAAGTAATTGGAATATGCATAAAATAGAATAGGAATAAAAAGAATCGGTATTAGCCCAATAAATTCACAGTTAGTTGTGTTAGCGTTGTTACCTGCGATGTTCAGGATAGCTGGTCTAATTCCAAGCCTTCGTCCCTGTTCTCTTGTGAATGGATTACTGTCCCAAAGGAAGTGTTCAGTATAAAATCCCATTAAGCTCTATATTTAGTCTGGGTTTGCCGCTGGTGTCCCTAGAGGGCTGAATGCGCCGTCCTGGCAGGGCACAATGACAAGAAACTGCTGGCAGGGGTTTGGTGACCTAAATGTTGGGTCAGATCGCCTCAGAGGAGACAAGGAAGTGATTTTATTTCAGTGGCCTGTGCATGGAAGAGACATAATCAAACAGACACCTAACGCTGACTGGGTGCTCTGAGATGAACCAGCCGCTGTCAAAGAATACCCTAAGGGAAGTAGTCAGGCAACCAAACTAACTTGCTAAACACAGTGAGTAAGTGCTTTTTCAGAGTCCCTGGTGTGCTGGTACACTAGGGATGCACCTCAAAGAAGTAGTGCCAATCGAGACCGATGGTCAGATAGCCTTGCGTTACCTGAACTATAGTGGGTTTGACAAAAATCCAAAGAATCGGAGAAGGAGGAGAATGTGGACCAGGTCGTTTTCTTCTTTGTTGGAATCCCAAACATTTCATTTTACTCGTTTTACCTCCGTCGTTGGGTTTAGCACCAGTTTTGTGTTGATTAGTTGGTCATTTTATGCTGCGTTTTTATTGGCCGGTTAGTAGACATAGGTCGTCACAGCAGTCACACTGTGAGATGGTAATTTTGTCCCAGGCTATCTTTGGTTGCAAGACTGTGACCATGGCCATCTTTGAAGCCAACGTAGGTCCACCGTTTTGGAGCCATGACCACATATTTCGCCACATTTCTTCCACGTTGGTCAACTTTAATTTGGATTATCATTTTCTGCACTTGATGACAGTCAGTTTGGTGTTTCAGAATCCTTAGTGTGTAAAGCATTCAGTTGTTCACATGGTGTAAGCCAGAGACAGTGTACAGGTTAAGGTTAAGTGTTGATCGGACATTGGGTTTGATGGGACATTGGGATTGATCAGACATTGGGTTTGATCGGACATTGGGATTTCAAGCCTAATTTTCAGTTAGAATTGCTGACCTAACGTCTCTCTGCCCTCTTGTCCTCTGTAGGTATCGTTTGAGTTCAAGTCTCTGCTGCACTCTCAGGTGGCCACCATGTTTTTTGACGAAGTGGTAAAACAGATGGTCAGCGCCTTTGAGTCACGAGCAGCCCGCCTGTACAGGAGTCACTAGGAGGCATTGGCACGGAGGTGGTCAACATGAGGATGAACACTTTGACCCCTTTCAGCATGGACCATCAGCCAAACCTCACTAAACACCTCCCGCTGCCACCTAATTTCAACACTGGACCACTGCGTCGACCACAACCACCCGACTTCAACGTCTTACCCAGGAGACTGGATCTTCTTTTTGCACTGCATCATATTTCTTACCTGTGTTCACATGCACACAAAACACACTTTAAATCTATTTATTTAAATGCCACAAACTAATTTATTTACGTACATGTACTTTTTTTGTTTTGTTTTGTTTTGTTTTTTTGGGATAAGAATGAATGTGTGCTTTCAAATGTTCATGTCGAAAGTGAATGTTTGTTTGTAAAATTGTGGAATAATTTGCGGTCAAGTGACTTTAAACATCTGAAATGGTGCAGATGAGCTTTTTCTTGTCCAGCGTATTTTATTGTGCCAGTGGAATATTAAAAAGCTCTATTTGGTAAACTGGTGTTCTGGATTATTGTGTGTGTTTGCCTTTTTTAGCAGGAGCAAGAGTGTACACACAAGCTCTTACATGGACGCTGTTCAAGACGCATAGAAGTATGATGGATTTCCAGTGAAGTTATGCGTGTCAGCTGCTCACTCTGTTACAGGAAAGCACATGTTTTTTCATGAACAGTTACATAAGCACCAATGACCTGAGGCTACAGCCAGCTTGTCCCACCCACTTTTCCCACACAGCCATTCATCTTCTCAGAACAATAGCTGTTGTTTGTCACATTCTGACACTGAGGTTTTGCTATGAGATCGTACATGTTGGCTTGTTTCAGTTTGAGAAAATGGCAACAAAAGGTCGTGTTCCTGCATACTGATGTTCACTTTTGTACTTTACTGCTGGATCAACAAGTTGATTGGAAATTGGTGCAGTGCTCACAAAGGCAATACAGCTACCATACCATACCAATACAAAGCTACAATAATGACAAAAATATAATGATGTAAAAGAGCTGTTCATACCAAAACTTCAGTCTGTTCAGCCACTTAAAAAAAAGGAAAACAGACCTGTACACATATAAAACATATGAACATAAAAAATGCATTCAGGGGAACAGAACAAAAACTTACAAAAATTCTTCAGCAGGGATTGAATCTACTTACAAAAATCTAAAACAAACAAAACATACAAAAAATGGTCCATGAGTATATGAGGTGCCAAAACTATACAATGTAAACACAAAAGTATTAACTCAAACCATTTTTGTATATAAAATGATATAACAAATAGAAATAACTTAAAAATGACTAAAAGTGAAATTAAAAACTCCTTTTCATGAATAGAATTACTATATAATGACCAGTCGTGGAGATATGGCACCCTTCCTTGGAAATGAGCTTCCTGCTTTTGTGAGTTAATCAAATATTGCCGCTCAACAACTATTTATCAAACACAGCTTAAAGTCCACCTTAACGCCCACCATGCCAGCCTTAATATCTCTAATATCTTAATATCTAGGCAACCTATTTGTTATTTCTACTATTTTCTGTACCTCTTCCCTTTCCTGCTTGGTAAAGTACATTGTGACAAACCTGTTTTGTGAAGTGTCGAAAGAATCAATTTGACTTGACAGTGGTTACTTTTTTTTTAGAAACTGCCCTGGCATGTCATGATGAATCTACATTTTATTCACATTTATACATTCTGCCCTGCAACACACTCTTGTAGTGCTGTATCTTTTTTTTTTTCCAAAGGTTCCTATTTCTGACCTTTCTATTTGTAGAGGGCAACAAAGCTGATCTTTAAGATCCTCAAGTAAGTTATTACAAGAGTGAGGCAATAGTGTGGTGGAGTCAGGGATCTGTGATTAATGTGATCCTTTGAACCATAAACTAAACAATGTTTGCTTTTTCACCTCTTTGTGGGAGGCCCTTCATTTCACTTCTTTTGCCCATCTATTGTTGAACTTTGTATTTTCCCAACTTTCCCAATGAACCTTTTGTAAATACACTGATTCATTGCTGTTTATTCTGAGCAGGGATTTCCTGAAATGGTTCATTGTTTGCACATAAACCCTTGTCTTTGCACGGTGTCAGATGCCATATAAAGGGACAGGCTGGGCAGAGAGAGACATCAGAGCAGGCCAGGTGAGATTCCAACGCCACCAAGATGAAGAAGACCACAGTTGTGATGCTGGCACTCTGCTGCTGTCTATGTGAAGCGCAGGTTAACGACAAAGTCAGTCAGAATGTAGGTTCAGCTTGCTGCTCTGACACCTGCTCTGTCATCTCAGTAGCGCAGACCCTAGGAGCTGTGGGAGAGAAAGTGTCGAGCATGATGGATAAAATCACACTCCTGGAGACCAAGGTGCAAAAAACAGAGACTCAAGTGCTGGAGCTGCAGAGTCTGATTGGGGGTAAAATATTGCTTATCTTTTCTGGATGAAAATACCTCCTTTAATAAATTTGGTAATCATGAATTTGTGGTAATCTGATACTTCCAGGTATGCCTAAGGTGGCCTTTTCTGCATCTCTCCTGAAGTCTGGCTCAGGAAACACCGGACCTTTCAACACTGCTACCACACTTAAGTACAAGAATGTCTTCTCCAACACTGGCAGCAACTACAACTCTGAAACAGGTATTTAAAGGGTGCAGTTGTGTATCAAGTATGAAAGTGAGAGAGAAAGAAACAGGGAACTTGTGAAACTTAATCCATTCATCTTATTTTGCCAGGAATTTTCACCGCAGCGGTGAAAGGAGTGTACTTCTTCCGATTCTCAATGTTCAACAACCTTAATGCCAGTCCCAGCTCTGTTGTGAGCCTCATGAAGAACGGTGTGAGGCTGGTGTCTGTGTGGGACACCTCAGGGTCTGACGCCAACGACATGGGCAGCAACGCTGTGGTCGTTTCCATGGAGGTGGGAGACCAGGTGTACGCAGAGCTCGCGGCAAACAGGTTGATCTATGATGATGCCATGAACTACAACACCTTCAGCGGTTTTCTGCTCTTCACCGCGTGATTCAAGCAATATGAGTTAAAGTCTGGGTCGGTCTTCATGCTTTGAAAAAGAGATATCTCACTTTATTCATGCTAAGGTAGGAAAGGGAATCTGTTTACCATATGCCACCATATGTGAAGTTGTAGCATTATTCACACATGAATAAAATGTGATCTGTAGACGTTAGGGTGTGCAAACTGCTCTGTAACATTGCAAATGTAAATGCAGTTCATTTTCAAGCAATGTTTATCTATGAAATGCATGTATCTCTGTAATAATAATTCACCCTTAAATAAATTTCATACAATATCACACTGTTTGCATACAGTACAGAATGTACATCAGACTGTTGTGGTTCCCATTTGTATCAACGGTCAAAAACAGGAATGCACAATACAATATTTCAAGGCACTCAAGAAGAAACATTGTGAAAAGTTTGAAAATATAATTCACAGCCACTGGTGGTGTCTATAAATTTTTACATATCTGTATTATGTGCTGAAGCGTGCATCCTGACAAAAACGACCAAACTACTGTTTAACAATTAGTTTGGCAGAGCAGGAAGCCTCCCCATGGTCATTGGTGGCTCTGCAGGTGTAGGTGTTGGTGTCCCTTGGGCCAACGCTGGCCAAGACGAGCGTACAACGGCCGTCTTCGTCATACTCTATCTGCACTCCGGAGGACTCGACCACAGGCTCCTCCCCGCACAGCCACACCACCTCTGGATCAGGGTATCCTGCCAAGATGGGAGACAGGATGGTTGAAGACAGGACAATAAGTCAGATGAGAACTTTTAAAATGAGCCACAGAGGCGGATCACTTGTGGGTGAGGCTGGAATAGCAGGTTTCATAAAGCAGGCCAAAGGTGCTGTACGTGCTCTTGAATTAGGTCACCCAAGATATAATAAGGTGTATTTTCCTAGTTCCCACTTGGTTTCTGTGTGACTTATCAAGGTCTCCCTTCAACACAGCGGGGCTGGATGGTTATTCATTTGTTGAGCTCAAAACATCAAACGTTGTATCGTTCCACTAAGAAATATTTCCAGCAGAAAAAAACCAACACTCTGTATCTATCTGCACCAGATTTGTATTTGGAAAGACGATGGCTGGCTGAAAACATTGTTGAATCTCACAGAAAGTATAAACAGATCGCACTAGAGGTAAGAGGGAAAATAGCTTTTTCTTTTATTATTTTGAGTAAACTGTCCCTTTTTAACTAATTAATTAATTAAATTATACATATACATATATACATATCAATTAATTATGTGTTTATTTAACCTGGTGAGGACACATTGAGATTCTGAATCTCTTTTCAAAGTGTGATGTGGTCAAGAGGCAGCAGCATATAGATAAAATAGACCATATGAACAGCACATAATAGTTATAAAAATAAAAAAAAAATCATTAAATAAGGTTAAATATACTTGAACACTGAAAAAAATTAAGGTAGATTAGACATGTGGGGGTCAACCATGTCATAAAACTGTTGAAAAACATAAGTATAGAGTTTCTAAATCCTTTATAATGGACGTATTTTGACTCAGGGCAACAAGCTCCTGTTTATTTTGGAGCGAGTTCCACTGAAAAGTGGCCCAGAACCTAAAAGCTATCTTGCCCACCTCAGTTTGCATCACAGGTAATTAATTTAAAAGTAAGCTTTGCGAGCATGGCCTATAGTTGGAATTACTTTTTCTCGAAATGCCAAAGCTAAGTTAGAAGTAGAGAAGACCTAAGAGAGGTGCACAATCTCCTCACAGACAATATAGATGACTTTAACCATAATTATCCGTGGACTGCAAAAATATTCAGTTGCCCTGACTGAAACCCATTGTAAATCCACTGATTACACAAATATAATGTGATTATGGAAAAGCATCACAGGACATGATTTGATGAGGCGCATGTGAACCTGTGAGGTGACAGGAGAAGCAGGCGCTGGATCCCTGGGCCACTGTCTGGTCCTCCAAACTCTGGGAGAACTGCGGAGGCCCCTGCATCTTCAGCTCCAGAGACTGGAGGGCGTGCTCTGCCTCCGGCGTCAGAGGGGAGTCTGGCGTAGGAGGGAGTAGATGAAAGTGGGGATTACCCAGGACTGATGATACAGCAAGGTTTATCAGAGAACATTTTAAATAAGGGGAGTCTCCTACCCTCTCCAGGGCTGGTAGGGGATACAGGGTTGTCTCCTTTAGACAGCATGGCCATTCTCTTAAGGGCTAGCAAGGCCTTCCCTGCTTTCTGACAGGCATAAAATAGGAAAATTAGACTGTAATAATGTCCCCAACTCAAAGGGAAGATTTAATACAACCCAGTAGCAATTAAGCGCTAACATGGGGTGTTACCTTCCACTTCTGCCTCGCTAGGAACCTCTTCATCTTCTCTTTGGACAGGCTCTTGGTGGTGCTGGGGTCTCCAGAGTCAAAAGCTGCCATCCAGGGGTGGGCAAGAGCCTCTTCACACGTCATCCTCCTCCTGCAAAAGCACATAGAAAGTTAGAGCTGGTTTAAGAGGACATTGCATCAGAAATTGTGTGGACATACTGATGTCACCTGGTGTTCTTGTTGAGCAGAGAGCTGATGAAATCTTTGGCCTGCTCCGTGATCTCCTCAAAACTCTCTTCATCAAATTCCCACTGGGCGGCTGTCACCAAAGCCAGGGTCTCATCATCGCTGTTACCCTGGAATGGAGACTCGCCACTGAGTCTGAAAATCACACACAAAGAGACAAAGTCACACAGTTCTTCCATTATAATGACAATATCAACCTTTGTCCACTAGGTGGCATAAAAGCACTGATTTTCCAAAACAAACTGGAACACTATCCTGCCTGATCAGTACAATCCAATGACCTCCCACATTCTGTGATTTTGCCCAAAGAATTGATCTAGGCTCAGCCTTTATGTTGAGGTATCCAAGATCAATACCCGCAGCATCTTAGTTTGGTGTGTTTACTTTTTTAATGGCTCTTTTCCAGTCATAAGGTCAGACAAGAAATAATATTTCTAAGCAAGAAAAAAGGAGGAAGCAAGTGATAGCACGACTGTAGTACTCACAATATGTAGCAGATGACCCCAATGCTCCACATGTCAGTGGCCAAACACACAGGCTCATAGCTGATCACTTCTGGGGCCACAAACTCCGGGGTCCCATGCATCACCTTCAGAGGTGTGTTGGGGTCTGTAACACAAGACACCATTTAGCATTTAAACCATCTGTCCCTTCCATGCCTAGAGTTCTGGGTTG
The DNA here is from genome assembly GCA_900302555.1 of Myripristis jacobus. Classification (NCBI taxonomy): domain Eukaryota; kingdom Metazoa; phylum Chordata; class Actinopteri; order Holocentriformes; family Holocentridae; genus Myripristis; species Myripristis jacobus. The sequence continues at coordinate 18,002 of OMLB01064259.1, read as the reverse complement.
GTTTTTCACTGTTGCTTCACCTACCAAGTCTGCTGGCTAATCCAAAGTCAATGACCTTAATGGAAGTGCCTGTGTGGTCGACACATACAATGTTTTCAGGTTTGAGGTCTAGATGGATGATGTTCTGCTGATGCATGTATGCAATCCCCTCCAGGATCTGCTGCACGTAGCGCACACTGGCAGGCTCCGTGTGCTCAAAGTTATCATCCACTATGCGTTCAAACAGCTCCCCACCTGCAATGCTGCCGATGGAGACAAAACACAACAGATTTGCACAGGAAGCTCGGATCCTTGTCTGTGCTGTTCAACCTCGATAACCAGGTGCTGATCAACCAGTAACTCAGTGATTCAGCTACTCACAACTCCATGACCATGACCATCTCAGGCTTGTTGTCATATGCCGCCAGACACTGAACCAGCTTGGGGTGGTGGAGGTAGTTCATCAGCTCTATCTCTTTACGAGCGGCCTCCCTCTCTTTGGCACGACGGCCTTTGTAGAACTTCCCCGCAAACACACGTCCCGTCTCTTTGTGGGTTAGCTTAAACACCTGGCCGAACTTTCCCCTAAAGAACAAGAGGAGGAGTTAGGCATGGTTTTTTTTTTTCTTTTTTTGAAAGATTAAGAAGTAATTGGTTTTATTTCAAATGTACATGCTCCGATTGGGTATCTGGTTATGGGATATGGTTTTGTGATACATAGAGCCACAGATATATCTGTATAAAAAAAAGTAATCAAGCACAACAGCCATTCCTTAGGTTCTGACACACAGAATTCGATTAATCATTGAATAGTCAAGCCCAGAAAATGTCCATCAACTGAGATCTGTTTTCTTTTTAGTAGGCTAGGTCCTTTCTCTGTAAAACAAAGTGAAAGAGGAGTTGTGTCACTACATGCTCCACTTTTTAATCCTATGCAATTAACATTTGGCAGGCAATGAGTACAGCTCTTGCGCACTAAGACCTCTTCTTCAGAAATATGACTTGCAAATATATCAAGCTTGGTTATTCAGGTTATTCATTTCTGAGGAAAACGCTCTTTGCTGTTATGATACTTGAAAAACCTGGCTGTGGCTGTTGTGGTTTTACTACTGTGGGTTTTCCTCCTGTTATAACAGGTAGAGAGTATATGTTTTCATGCATGCAGGCTGTGTTTTAACAGGTACTCACACTCCCAGTTTTTCCAGCAAATTGTAGTGATCTGTGACCTTGTGGGTAGCGTCGATACTGACATGTGTGTATGTCTCAGGGGACTCTTCCTGTGGCTTTTCTGAAACTACACACACAGACACACTGGCTGTAAGTCTGTAAATGCGCTGTATGATATTGGAAGAAACTGATAATATTTGACAATGTTCTTACATGTTGGAATCTACTGCTGTTCGCTGTTTTGTTCGCTCCAAAAACTAAAATATAGCGGGTGCAAGCAGAACTTGTAAATGAATATAAAGTATTCATCAAGTTCATTCATAAACATATGTATTCATGTTTATGGGGTGATTTATGACTGTTGTCTACTTCCAGATTCCTGCTAATTCCTCCAAAGTTGCCTGTCCTGTCACTTTCCTGTGCTGGGAATCTACATTGGAATCGATTGTGAAATGAGTGAAATCCACTCCACAGCTCTGGAGTCAACGCTACATTCTCACACGGTAAAACAATCCATCTAAACCAGTAATTTTCAGTCTTAAAATACTGTTTTTTCTCAAAAAAAAAAATAAAAAATTCTGAAAACATTCTGCCAGTCAGTGGAGATTACTCCCACTTGTTTCCAATGCAGTTTCATTGGAATTTTTCTGGGAACAAAGATAAATGTGCTGAAATGAGAAAATGACCCAGAAAATTCTGTAAACAAGTTTACAAGCACTGAAAACAATTATCTCTTCTCACTGGCCCACATTTTGCTTGGTTTATGAAAAACAAGAATTCAAGATTGAATATGAGACTAAAACAGTTGTTCAGATGGAGATATTTTGTAGCTCAGCGCCTTGAATAAAAGGATCAGTTCTCTCTGGGCTTGACTCCCACGTTTTGTGGTATCTCTGTTCCCCCTGTGACTGACACTTCAGTCCACCTCTTCTCACCTTTCTGCTCCATCCTAACCACTGGCGACTCTGGGCCTGGTTCGCTCACTCCCACAGCGTTGTAGGCCTTCACTCTGAAACAGTACTCCTCCTGAGGCCGCAGCCCAGAGCACACCCTGTACGACGTGCTCTTACACTGGTCAGTCAGCTCTCTCCAGTCCCCGGGCTCAGCGGGCCCTCGGCTCCTCACCTCCACCACGTAACCCTGGACAGCACTGCCACCGTCGTAGCAGGGGCCCGACCACGACAGGATCACGCTGCTGGCCGAGACGAGGGAGATCACAGGGCAGGATGCAGGAGGCTGCGGCTTCTCTGGTGTAAAGATGACAGGTCACTTGCATGGAGAACTGTCCCCGCTTCACTTCACATGCTTCTACGTGGAGGACAGCCCCTGACCCTGCAGAGGAAGTGCTGCCTTACCTATGACGGAGAGGGTGAGCGTGTGCTGCGCCGAGCTCTTCCGATCCTTTACAACAACGGTGTAGCGTCCCGTGTGCTGGGGCTTTGCCTCTGTTATACACAGTGTGCTGCTCTGGTCAGTATTTTCTGTCCACAGCTCTGGCCCATCCACTATCTGCAAAGTAAAAGAGAGCATGTGCATGTGAGAGATGGAGGGAGGAAAACAGATGATGGAGTCAAGTGCATGGAAAACCAATGGAGGGAAAAAAAAACATCTTACTTGTCATATAATCATGTGCACACTTTTCAACGCAGCCATTTATTGCCTCTTTACGCGATATAAAAATCCAGTTTGAGGAAGCTCTTTTGCATGTGTCATCATATCTCCAAGCACTTCAGCTAATGATATCCAATATGGCATTTGCATTTCTGTATCTAGCATGCCACATCAGCTTGCCATATCACATAAGGCTGCAGTCACTAACTTCATCATTAGCTCAAACACGTCTTAGGATTTAAAGAGAGAGAGAGAGAGAGAGAGAGAGAGAGAGAGAGAGTCGTTTCAGCTGAAGTGAGTTGGTGGAACTGTAACCACTGAACACATTTATCCTTCCGCCTGCTGCAGCGATGAGCGCACCGCTGAAGGTATTGGAAGATCCGGCACAAATTGGCATCTTCTAAAATGACTCTCGTTTTTTTTTTATTTATTTATTTTTTATCCCAACACATGTATTTCAAATACAAATGAGACATGGTGTAAATAAGACAACTTTGAGGTTGCTTTAAGGTTTATTTTTTCACGTTGACAGAACTAGGCTAATGACTCCCATTGACTTCAAGTCTTTATGCTAAGCTAACACAAAATGCTATCCATAGGAACCAAACCATTGGACTTACAGAGATGAAAATGGTATCAAACAACTTGTTTCATTCCTGATAAGGCGATAAAAGGGTATTTTGCCCAAAATGTTTGAGTATTACTTTAAATAGGTGCCTAAATACCATGTCATTAACTCTATGTAAAGAAACGCAAATATAAAGAACATAATTGCCTGATGTCCTTGAAGATGCAAAGACACTGATCTAATGCTGCCTCAGAGTGTATTTTTACACCATGTTAAGAGGCAATAAATGGCTGTGTAGATACGTTTTTTTGCCAGACAGTTTTTGCACTATTGGCCTTCCTTTTAAGTGGACTTGGTGTGGAAAAAGGTGGACATATTTCATAACGTGGCTTAGTTCAAGGTAAGCCACTTTTAGAAAGGCCACCGTACCTGCTCTTTGTCTCTGATCCAGCAGGACACTACAGGAGGGCTGCTGGTGAAAAAACACGTCAGACGGGCAGGTTCTCCTGTCTTCACTTTGAGCTGCTGTGGTGGGTTCTTGAAATGTAGTGCTGTAAAAACAGAACCAAATAAGTCAGGGTTTTGCATTTCATGTGCTTAATTAACAAACTCCTTCCATTGCATCACATGCATCTGGCCAAAATGCTATATAACCATTTAGGAAATATTTTGCTGGATGAAATTCATTCCCAAAACTGCAACTTGTGAAAGTGGCTCCTAACTTTTCATTGTGTTCATGTGGGTGTCAAACCAGCCGGGCAGATATAAGGGAGACTGCTCTGTAACTGTGAGGTCTCAGGTTTGATCCCGGATTGCAGCGGCGGCCTGCTGAGCTGCCCTTCAATAAGACACTGAAACTCTACCTGCCTGCTCAATGTAAGCTGCTCGGGATAAGAGCAGCAGCTAAGAGACATTGTTCTACCTGTGAATCAATGGACTGTGAGAGGTAACTCATTATTTTGCAGTCTGGTATATAAATAAGTTCATAGCAACAAGTACTTACTGGGAAATTATCTGGAAGATGGATTGCAAGTGCTAAATAAACAAACTAAATAAACCCCAAATAAGAAAGTAAGTATTTAGCAACTTGCCTCACAGGTAGATGGTAATATATTCACTGTCTGGTAATAACCATGTATTTATTAAAGGAAATGAGTTGTTAACAAAAACAGCTAATGGGAAATTGCCCTCAAACTGCAGAGCTCGGTTTCTAAAATATATTCCTACAGCCTGCTGTAAAACTGCGCGGTACTTCTAAGGAAACAAATTGGCAACAAAAAGGACTAACAAGGAAATAGTTTAAAGACAGTGAAGAAAAATCTAGTAAGTTTACATAAACAAACTTCAAAAGTAGAAGGTGATAAAAGATGTGTCCTTCAGTGTTTTGTTTTTTTTTTAATTACCATGTAGGTGCCAGAAAATTAGCTGGAAACCAAAATCACTTGCTAGGAAACTGTCCATAAACTAGATCGCAAATGCAAAATACAACAAAATACTTGCAAATAGGAAAGTTACTAAGGAAGATGTCGTATAAAAATATTCTCATTAGAAAAGTAAGTAATAAGTTATTATACAATAAGTACATGACAATATACTGGGAAACTACATGGCAACATACCATCATTAGATGGTAGATATTTCCCTATAAATATCAAGATTCTTCTCACCCAGTGGTTAAAGGCTAACTTTCCATGGTTGGATTTAAAAAATATATATATCAAAGTGCTATATCCAGTTAATACTTTTTATTACCAAGTTATAACTACTTGATAATTAACAAACTGCAAAATAAACCCTATGAGATTGTATGTTTACATACATGCAGTTTGTCCTGTACTAAATAGCTGGGAGTAAGTCAGTCCTTCCTCAGGACCCCTATTATTGTAATCTATGGACAGACTAGTGTCTCAAATGGAAACAAAGGCAACATTTCATTACCAAACACAGATGGCCTACCCCACACAAACACAAAGAGTCCTTGTACAATCAAGTGTGTTAAGTTATGCAGCTTTACCCTGAAAATGCCTACGGAGCTCAGTCGATAGCAGATTCCACCAGCAATTTACTTAGTCTAGATCCCCCGAAGAGAATAAGCTTACTGTACGTCTAGAGGCATGTCACACATATGCCACATATCCCAAAGTCATATCCTTCGTCTGAACCAATACATTAGACTAGATAATTCCTGTTAAAGTCACTGTTCATTATTCAAATACTGTTCAAATATTGTAGCATCAGTATGGTGGATTTGACTGGAGCCAATCTGATAAAACCCCGGTATGTCTACATGGCTTCAGTGCGTACAGTGTACCTTTTAACAGGATATATGGACCAGTATGATGTTAAAAGAGCATTTCTTTTAAAACAAAGTCTAATAACACTTTACTTCAAATTTTACCATAATCATAATCCAGCTTTGCAGAACCTAATAGCAGAGCAAACACATACGCCCTACCATCTGTGCACTTTACAGACCAGTTCAGCAGCAATGTCAGGCTGTGGGAGCACAGCGACTGACAGTCAGACAATATTATAGCAGGGACAAAGGCTAAAGAAGAGGGTGTAGCTCGAGGGCAAAGAACTACAGCATTTGAAATAAGACACACACAAGGCAACTGCAACAAATGGATGAGTAACATTTACAAAGTAAACAGACCTAACAATATACCATTTTGAGAAAGGGAACACTAACAGATGAGGGAATGGCAGGTGCATGATCCAGTCAGTTGTCAGGGATCGTGAGCAACTGTGTGTGTCTTACCTGTCCCGGAGTTGGCTCTCCTCTTTGGGATGACTTCTGCAGTGACAGACAGAGCACAGGTAAGTTTTGATGTGGCGTTTGGAGGCGTGGCTGTGCTCTGTCTATGGCAATCAGCTCACGTTGGACAAACCCTGCAGTGTCCTTTTCCTTACATGGCAATTAGGACTGAAAGCTTTAAGTAGGTGCATCAGAGTGGAAGCAACATTTGTTTACACAAGTCCTGACTGGCTGAGGTTATGCCTGAGAGCCAATCGCATGAACTCTGGAAATGATGTACTTCCCTTTCAAAAAATAGACTTCCTGGCCGTCCAGAAAAATATGGACAACAATGGCAACGGGGCAAAATTTCTTATCCTGTAGTACAGCAAACTACAAAACATGTTGCATCCACGCCTCTGTGCAACATTATGCTCTACCATCACATGATAAAATTCTTTGCATTATATCTAAAACGAAGCTGTCAATCATAGCTATATCATTTTATTTTAATATTTGACAACTGATGGTCCCTTCACCTCTTTGAGGCCCCGTTGGACTGTGGCTGTCAGTGACTGTAGGGGAGCTAGATCCTCTGAAGTCCTTTAAATCGTCTTTTGGAGACCGGGGTGACCCTCCGTTTTCCATGGTGCTCTTGGAGGCAGGAGCCGGGATGTCTGAAATACTATTCTGCACTCCGCAGATACTTTCAAAGTCTGGCTTGGTTCCGTCAGGAGTCAGCAACAACATTGAGGAAGGAGAAGAGACAGCAGACCACAGGACAAGTTTCATCAGAAATGAAACTGCTGAAGTTAGTCATTATTAGCATGACATTATTGCCATATTTAATTTGTGACTGTAGCAGCAGATTGTGTTCATGCTGAGAGTGGAATAAATACAATACATTTTGTGTTGAACAGTCCATGTAGGAGGTTTCCCAGTGTGCCGTGTCCGTCTCACCTCTGACAAATACAGCGGCGCAGCAGGATGTCTTGCCCACGCTGTTCTCTGCCAAGCAGGTGTAGGCACCAGCATCCTCTGGCAGGCACTCCCTCACCGAGAAACTCACCTCGCTGCCATTGAAGGACGGCCTCCCAAAATGGGCTACTTCACCTGCCCACAAGAGCAAACAGCCACACTAGAAAGACTCTCTCTCACTGCCCTCAGCTGTTAGTGTGAATGTGCAAAAATGAAAGACAAGGAAAGTAGTGATCATGCTGATGGACAGGCAAAAACATTTCCTTCACACAAACATTCCTTTGGTGGCCAACTCAGTGGTTCACCTGGTCCACTCCTTATCCCAGTGCTTCAATCCCAGACAGAGGTGGCATCACTTAAAAGTAGTTCTGTAAGCAGCTAAAGCGGGCATACATGACTTCAAAAATTTTTAATCCTGATTAGATTTTAGGAAATCGTTGTGTGTTGTATATGCAGATGTGTCTCGCAAGTTCAGGTGAAGAGTTGTATCACAAAATAAAGAAAACTTGATTTCAGAAACTCAATTATGTTTATTATCAGGGCTTTAAAGCTACTCAATGTAGTTTGTGGCAACTTGTGGAGCTATAGCGAACTGGGTCTCCACAAAACAGGGACCTGGTCCAATACAGCACCACTAGTGGTCACAAACTACATTGTGTACCTTTAAGATGTAGTCTATAATACTTGTATATCGTAGTATAGCCTAGAAAATATGTATTTGACTCAAAGCAGGCACTTTGAAAGCTATCAGTGCAAAGTGTCCCTGCTCACCATTGTGCAACCACGACACCCTGATTGGCTGGCTTCCAATGAGGACCCCGCGCAGTGTGATGTCACTTCCTTCGTCCACACAGCAGTCCTCTATGGGCTGAGTGAAGACGGGCGGATCCAGTCTCCTGACAGGGGAGAGGCTGTGGGACCCTGGAGAGGAAAGAGTGGGAAGAAGGTGAAGAGTCAAAGAGGGAAGAGGAAAGAGCACCACAAGCATACCGAGGGGTTTGACAGCAAACAAACAAATTCAAAACACTTGCACTTTAAACTTTAAATGGCTGTTTCCTCTTTATTCAAAACGTAACATTCATACTTTCACAGAGATCAGGATACAGAAAATAAAATAATAAATAAATTCTATAAAAGCTTTAAGGAGCAGTTGTACCCTGTTTTACACCAAATTTAACCTAAACTAAACTACAAATCATTCTGGGCGACTGAGAAGTTTAAAGTGCTGCAGGTCTTCAATCACCCACCCACCCAGCCAGTTAGGATGCTCTGTCTCGCTGTCAACCACCACAGCTAACACCACTTCTCTGTTTCTGATCTTCGTCTGCTCTCATGTGCTAACCACATCTGCATGTGTTAAGCGTCCCTCTGCACAAGCATCACAAGTACAAATTGCCTACTGCCTACAAGCAAGTAGCATAGAGTGTGTGTATTTCCAGAGGTATCTCAGTACTACCTGAACAGTGAGGTATTATTAATCAACAAGAGGAGCAAATGTGATTAAATTACTAACGTTTTAAAATGATATTTATATTTTACAAAGTGCATGTTTTTACCACCAACCTTCAGCCAGTATCAACAGAACTGAGTTATCCACTCCACAGTCACCCTACATGACGCCCCACAGTTTACTGGCAGGCAAGCCACTGGCCTGCTGGTCTTTGACCTGTTAGAATTCACTGATGGTGATTCATCAAGCCATCGTCACTGAGCTGCACATCTTCCAGCACACACACACACACAGTCGTGGGTGGATCCTCTCACCTCTCTCACATTGTGACTCTTTGACCTTTTCTCCCTACTGGACTCACACGGAACTAGAAGCAGTGAATCTCCCAGTAAAGCAGGTAAGCAATGCCGTTTGCAGTTATGTGAAAAAAATGTACCACTCTTGCTGCTTGTGAAGCCTTTTCAAAAATGCACCGGATAACTGAAAACAAGACTGTTTTTCTTCTTCTTTCCTGAGAAGTTCGCATTTGGGAAATACAACGTTATTGGATTATCCACAGAAGCCATTTACCCCAGTGGTGTGATTGTGTGTACAGGTGTGTACAGGTGTGTAGCCTACCAGATGATTTACACTGAAATAAGATAATAAAGCAGATACTTTTATGTGGATAGGATATATGAAATTAAAGTATTACAGAAATTAAATATGCCTAAATATTTAAACATTTTATTTGAGCTGATTTACCACACTTGCAAAGAGTTGAGTGCATATAGACTCTCCATTCGAACAGAATATGGAAGATGATTGTTTATTTATGAGTGATATTTGAGTTCAGTCTACAGCTTAATTCAATTAAATTCAATTTGTGTATAGCGTCAAATCACAACAGATGTTATCTCAAGGTGCTTTACAGAAACCCAACAGAAATTGGCCAAATCTCCCCCAAGAGCAAGCACAGGGTGACAGAGGCAAGGAAAAAACCCTTTTAACAGGGCCAAAGACCTTGAGCACAACCCAGCTCTGAGTGGGTCCATCTCACAACTGGAAGGGTTGTGAGCTGGACAGAGAGAGAGAGAGAGAGAGCACACTGCAGAACATAGAATGATGCAAGTTTGACATAGGGCTGTATAGATTCAAGAGTCAAGATTGCTTTATTGTCGTTGCTCGTGCACTTACATACATAAAAAATGAAATATCGTCCCCCCCAGCCTCAGTCAGTACCATAAAAACACAACAGCTAGAAAAAATAAAAGTCAAATCGATTAAAATGACAGAGAACCTACTGAACATAAAATAAAATTGGAGCCTGAGCACAGTGTGTTAAAGTGCTACGGAGAGTAGCTGTAGAGTATGTAAAAGTGCAAATTCAGTCCAGCAGCACAGTCCTAAAAATAGTAATAGCAGCGGTGATACTGGCAGTAAAGACAAAGCTACCAGTGGTTGCGACAACAACAACAATAATACTATGGCAATACTACTACTACTACTGATAATAATAATAGTAATAGTAACAACAATGAGAGCAAGAATAGCAATAATGATAAGTAATCACGGATGCAGGCTCTTCAGCTCCAGAAGCAGAAATACCTGCATAGTTTAAAATCCCTGTCACCTGAACCCTGATGTCATCTTTCTCAGTAAGAAAGACAAAAAACAAGTTTGAAAGGAAAACTGCTCAGAACTGCCAAAAAAAATCTATTGCATCCAAATAATAGAGCAAAAGAAATGTTTAGCAGCTTAATTCGAATGTGGGGTTTTGGCACAAAACAAGGCCAAGGGGTTAAT
>OMLB01064256.1:0-11144 GCA_900302555.1 Myripristis jacobus | reverse complement strand
TCAGCAGTAATATCAGTAGTAATAGCAGTAATATCAGTAGTAATATCAGCAGTAATATCAGGAGTAATATCAGGAGTAATATCAGGAGTAATATCAGCAGTAATATCAGGAGTAATATCAGCAGTAATATCAGCAGTAATATCAGCAGTAATATCAGTAGTAATATCAGCAGTAATATCAGCAGTAATATCAGGAGTAATATCAGTAGTAATATCAGCAGTAATAGCAGTAGTAATAGCAGTAATATCAGCAGTAATAGCAGTAGTAATAGCAGTAATAACAGTAGTAATATTAGCAGTAATATTTAGTAGAGGTATATTTAATGCTGGAGTGTATCATACAGGGTTTTGTTTTGTTTTTTTCTTTAAAGGTTTTCTGGGCGTATTTTTTTCAGTCAGGTATTGGAGAGAGACAGCAGTCTGGCAGGATGGCCTCATGGTGCTTTCAGGTGCTCACCAGAAACATTGTATTTTTGAGTTTATGAGCACATGAACACATCCACATCTCAAACTGGTAACCACTGGTTTGTAAAGGTTTGTAACAGCCTCCATGTTTTCAGGTCGCTGTGACTGCTTGATACTTCCCACCAAAGCGGTCAAATGCTGCTCAAGTCGTGTGTAGGAGGTCCAACATCATAAAGCCCAAATTCCAACATCGCAGGATCAGACTGAATCAGCTGAACCTTTTCCCAGCTCTCTGACTCAAACGCGTTGGCGTGTTAAGGCGTCACAGATTCACAGTTTCTGTATTCATCAGCCTCATCAGACGGGCTGCATCGTGACCGGACGTCCATCTGCTTCCTGCCCGCTGTGGCCCTCAGACTGCAGCCTCACATGTTCTGTCTCTGGACAAATTAACCCACCGCCAGTCCAGCGTTATTCTGGGCTAATTTATTTAAACCTCATTCCTCCCTCACTGCTGTTTTCTGTTCTTTCAGTTTCTTGTTGTCAGGACTCACAGGCTGGTACATTCCCCAGCAGCCAGTTTCACTCTGTTAGCACCCAGCTGCATGTCTGCAACACAATACGACTTTTCCAAATAATTTCAAGCTGAGCCAGCTAGCGGCAGTGTGTTGTTGTGTATTTTGACCTGTGTGTGTGTGTGTGTTGTTCCAGGCCAGCGGACTCTGCAGCACAGTGGAGAAGTTCTGGACACACAGGTGGTGGTGAATCCAGCCCACGAGTTTGTCTGCTCAGAGGTAAGACTCACCTGCAGAACAGAAAACTGAGATCCGGAAACTTCCTCAGCTTCCTAAATGTCTAAAGCAATATTACATGCATTTTGTTACAGTGAAATGAACCCACACAAGGGTCACATAGCTGATGCATAAAATTGGGCTATTGTTGATTTAAAGTGGGTTTGGCTTATTAGAACATTTCATGTTTTTCACACTGTGAACCTAAAAAAAATCATTAAGTTGAATTGAATTTGAGTTGAATTGTTTTTCAGCACATCCACTGATTCATGATAAAAGTCTGCCTCACTGCAACCTGCAAGTCAGAGGTCCATCACTTTATTTTTCAAAATAAGCAGAATCAGTTAACATGCAAGTCTCCTAAAGTGTTCTTTCAAATGCTCCCAGACATTCCTCAGAGGGTAGACATCATGTGTTCCAAGTGTTCAGATCGCTTAAACAGTGAATCTGCAGTGACATTCAATATATTTCTGTGATTTATACTGAATACAAAACATTTTCTATTTCAGTCTGTTTTGCATCAGACATCACCAAAGTATTTGACAGAACACCCAAACCCAGCAGAAAGATATGCATTTTCCAGAATTTCTTGTTAACGTTTAAAGTTTAAACCAACAAAAAGAGTCGAGTCTGGCACATGTGATGTCATGGCCTCAAGTTATAAGAAGGTGTGTAGTAAACCAGGCAGTTAACAGTTAGGAAGTCAGCTGCTCTGGGATCTGAAGGTCCGGGGTTCGAATCCCCAGGGTGCCGAGTCTTTCTTGCCAATAATGTGGCAGTTCATGCTTGTGGCCTGTTTTTCAAATTCCTCTGAAGGTCATATCTTCTGAAGGAAGACTGCCTGTTGTGCTTGGACGCTTGGAGCTATATTTGTTCTTATTCTGTCTGTGTTCTCATTTTCTGCTCGGTGAGGGACTTTGGGCTGCTTATATGAAAGGAGCTATCTAAATAAAGTTGAGGTGTGGTGAGTTAAGTCGGGTTTCTCATGCTTTCTGCCTTAGTTGCAGAGCTGTGAATTTACTCAGCCTTTAGAACAGCAGTTCCCAAATCAATCCTTAAGGACCCCCTGTCCTGTCATTCAGGTTTTTCTTCCAGCTCTACTCTTACGCACCCGACCCAATGAAGGTCCACACACCTTCATGCACACCCTGTTCAGGTAGATCTGTTTCAACCAATCAGCATTAAGTGCTTAAATAGATCAGGTGTGAAAGAGTACAGCTGAAACAAAAACCTGCAGAACAGGACAGGGCGTCTTTGAGGATCGGTTTGGGAACCACTGCTTTAGAAAACAGTAATGAATGTTTCTTGATCCGGAAAGGTATTTGATCAGTCTCAATCCCTGTTTCCAAGCCATCTCTGAAGGTGGTTCAAAAGATCCCCTAATAATTTCTGTTCTGTCTCCAGGTCCGCCGGCTCATATGTGACACATCTCGACACAAACTTTTGATTCTGGCTGGTCAGTGTCTTGAAGAGACAGGAGACATTGTTCTACAGAAAGGCTGCTTCTCTCTCAATGACTTCATCCAGATATTTGCCGATGAAGAGGTAAGAAAACCTCTCCTGCTATGCTGCTCTGCCTCAGGTAAAACGTGTATGTTCTGCGTAGTTTAGAAAATATGTGCTTGAATTTGGATTTTTTTTTTCTGGTTTAATAGGTTGGACAGTTGTTGAGCTCAGCAGACCCAACAGCAAAGGCCAGCCTCACCTTGAGCTGTCCAGACTATGGGCTTTGGAAGGACTCTGTGCTGGAGAAGCACAACCTGCAAGATTTCATAGACATCAAAATCAACCCTCCCCTCATCCTCCCAGAAATGGAAGGTCTGCAGGAGTTCATTGAATATCTTTCTGAATCGCTGGAGCCTGAATCACCCTTTGACTTGCTGGAGCCCCCCAGTACAGTGGGATTTCTGAAACTCTCCCGGCCGTGCTGCTACATCTTCCCTGGAGGGAGAGGAGACTCCGCCTTCTTTGCCGTTAATGGCTTCAATGTATTGGTGAACGGTGGCGCCGACCCTCGCTCCTGTTTCTGGAAACTGGTTCGGCATCTGGACAGAATCGACTCGGTACTCCTGACCCATATTGGCATTGACAATCTCACAGGGGTGAACAGCCTTCTGCTGAGGAAAGCAGCTGAACAGGAAGATGAGTCTGCTGGATCTCAGACCGCTGAGGACTGGATGAAAAACCTCATCTCTCCTGAAATAGGGGTGGTTTTCCTCAATGCTCCTGACAGGCTGAAGTCCATCCAAGGAGATCCCAAAGAGCTGCGGAGTTGTGACGAGGTCGCTCTCACCCTGCAGTACTTACAGAGGCTGGCAATCAAACCCGAACCTGTGTGCCGGTCCAATGGGCCCAGTATTGAGCCAGTTATCTTATTTCACAAGATGGGAGTTGGCCGCCTGGAGTTGTACACACTCAACCCAGTCAAAGGCAGTAAAGAACTTGAAACTTTAATTCACACTTGGCCAAGCAACGGATCAAACATAAAGGGCTCAGATCTTCCCCTGCCATGCCTTGTTTCCATTTGTGCTTTGCTGGTCTGGCATCCGTCCAACCCTCATGAGAAGATCATCCGAGTTCTTTTCCCTGGTTGCACACCACAGGCCAAAATTCTGGAGGGACTTGAAAAACTGAAGCATCTAGATTTCCTCAAACACCCAGTGGTCTGCTTGAGGGATCTAGAGATATCCAAAGCCGAGAAGCAGCTAAAACGAGCAGAGAGTCGAGAAAGCCTTAAATCCCAGCCAAAAGAGTCTAGACCCAGTAGTGCCTTGCTAAAGGACAAACTCGGACGAGGAGATGTCAAGAAACAGGAAGTGAAAACAAAGCCAAAGGCATCAGGAGATAGTACTCCTAAAGAAGGGAAAGAATGGGAAGAGAAGTCTAAACTGAAGGATGGGGATGCTAAACTAAAGCCACCAAAACCCACTGAGAAACTTGTTTCAAAGAAAGAAGAGAAAAAGGAAGTGAAAAAGAAGGATGAGAAAGCCCCTGGTAGTGGTGTCAAGAAAGAAGAGACTGGGGAGAAAAAGAAAGAAAGTGTAAAGAAGGAACCTTTAAGTTCAAAACCAAAGAAAGATATTAAAGCTGATCCAAAAAAAGACAGCAAGAAGGATGTGAAACCGGAGGAGAAGAAAACAGCAAAATCTGCTCCTAAAGAGGTGAAGAAAGCAATGAGCGGCACTACAACAACATCATCTGCAAGCACAGAAACCAAAAAGACTTCGACCAAGAATGGAACTCTAAAGAAAGACGGAACTATTTCCAAGAAAGATGCTTTGAGCAAAGGGACAAAAGCTAAGACCAGTTTAAAGGAGCAGGATAACCAGAAAGCCTCGGTTACAGAAGCTGACCGCTCCAAGATGTCATCCCCTGAGGACATGACGGCAGAATTCGAAAAACTTCGATTAGAAAATGACAATGGGAGCAAGGATCACAACTCAAGGGATGTAACCACTTCAGACCAGAGGTTGATGCTGGAGAGTCCAGAGAAGTTCCGCAGTGTGGAGGTGCCTGTGGATTCCCCATCTCTTTCTAAAATTCCAAAAAGTGAGCGCAGCATTAACTTTGATCTCACCCCGACTGCTCACAGGCTGGCTGAGGAGTTCTTGAAAAATGGACAAGACGATGTCTGTGCTAGTTCAGAGGAGAAAACTTTAGAGTTGGTTTCTCCTGCAGACTCCGCCCCTAACAGTGCGGGTCATACCCCTTTCCATCAGTCCCCAGAAGAGGACGTTCAAGGTTCAGGTGAGGACAGCAGTCTCGGGGCGAGAGTACCCAGCCTGGGCTTCGAGGACTACAACCAGGGAGGCTCCTGTAGGACCTCAGAGCTGAGCTCCCTGAGGGGTGGCCTGGAGAACTCCACCTCCTCCCAGGATAAACAGTCCAGCCTTTTGACCCTCAGTCCCTTCAAAGACATCTTGCCAGACTCCTCCCCCACCATGACCTCAATGCCAGCTGAGGTCGGCTCACCTCATTCCACAGAAGTCGATGAATCCCTGTCCGTTTCCTTTGAGCAAGTGCTGCCGGCAACTGAAGCGTCGCCCAGAGCACCCCTTGGAGACCGACCCTACTCTAATGGACATTATAGTGACTCAGACTCAAAAACAGAGATGGCCTTACCTCTGAAAACATCCCATGACATGCGCCCTGGTTATGGCTCTGAGGAACACATCCACTTGATGTCAGAATTTGTCTCTGATGTTCCACATGATGTAGATCTCTGCTTGGTATCACCCTGTGAGTTTCAGCACCCCAGGTCCCCAGAGAACCAGCATCAGCACATTAGCCCTGGCCTTGCCACCACTAGCCCACCAGAACTTAATGATAACAGCAACTACTCCCAGGATCTAGACAAACAGCACAGTCTTAGCAGCAGCGAATGTCACTCAGCCTACAGCCAGGAAACTCCACCCACATCGGTCAGCGACTCCCTCCCGACTGCCACGGATTCTGATATCCCTCCAGGAACTGAGGACTGTCCATCCATCACTGCAGATATGGACTCGGATGATGATTCCAACAGTCTGTTTGCCCCCAGTCATCCACAAGATCATCCCAGCCCTCATTTCTCCCACAAGGGGGCGCAACATTCCTCCCATGACCCCCCCCCAGCTCCGATGAAGGACCTGCCCCCCTTGCCACCACAGCCGGGAGCCTGCATGGCTGATGCTGAGGCTGAAATTTCAAGTAAGAACCCAAAGAGTTCATCTGCCAAGACCAAGAAACTGTCAAGTGCGACCCAGAAAGTGACGTCTGGCAATGTCACAGCCCAGAACGGAAAGGCCAAGGGTAGCAGCACAGCGGGGACGTTGAAGACGGCCTCCAGCCTTGATACAAAGCTGACATCCCGACACTCAGCAGGTGGCTCCAGACCAGGCACTGCCAAACCTCTCTTATCAGGTAGGGACTGTGAGAAGTCCGTTTCATTTAGAGACTTTAATCCAGCGGTTTTACAGGCCCACAATCAGTTGAAAACAAAAACAACACTCCTTAGCGAATCACTCATAGCAGGCAAGAAAAACAGAAGTAAAAAAGGGCAGAAATTGTAGACATCTTGGGAAGGAACACAGACACACTGAGCTCTGAATCCACCTGTGTACCAGAGACATGCCCAATACAGCAGTATGAGGGTCAAGTTCAAGTTTATTTATAGCATCACTTTTGTAGCAGGCAGGAAAAATCTGAAATAGGGAAAAAGAGAAGACATCATGAGGACCACAGAAAGAGAAAATCTAGTCAGCTGATACTTTGGTGTGTGGCTATCTTTCCACCAAATTTGAGTGAAATCCATGAATGACTTGTTGAAATACTGTGCTACAGTCAGACAAATGGGTTAAACAGATAACCTTCAAAAGTTATCTGTAATGAGATGAAGTTCTAGTTTGGGCTTTTACACATCAACCCCAAAGTTTCTTCAAATGCAAACCAGATGTACAGACCAGGGCTGATGTTATTTTCCCATATATGATTTCATGGCAGATAAAAATCACAATATTGTTCTTCTTGTTGTTTCCTAGCCTCCAAGTCTACAGCATCTGGTGGTTCTGTGGTCTACCTGGAGCTGGCCTACCTGCCGTCAGGCCCCGCCGCTGCCACCGTGGACGTGGACTTCTTTAGACGCCTTCGCTCCTCCTGCTACATTGTTAGTGGCGACGACCCAGTGAAGGAGGTGGCGATGAGGAGCATCCTGGATGCTCTGCTGGAGGGGAAGAGCTGCTGGCCAGACGTCCAGGTCTGTCTGCACATCAATACCCATAAAACAATAACAATAGGACCATTAGCAATACTACTGGTAATAATGATAATAACATTTTAGCACTCAAAATAAGCATGGAACCAGACTGTTCAAGAGGTCTTGAGAACTGAGAGAAGTCCTGGGTCCCATTAGTAAAAATATGTAATATTTATATTTATTTTCTTACTTTGCACCACCAACTTTTTTATTTGACTGGGGAAAAATGCAGGGTAATGTTTTGGATTATAACAAGCAATGAATGTACAAAAATGATCATTGTGCATCTTCTCTCCTCCACATTGTTCAGTTCACTCACTACTCTGTGGATTTTAGTTTCAGTTGCAGAAATCAGTGTTATGAGTTGGGTTTGCTTGCTGGCGGTCATGTTTGATTAGATTAGATTAGATTAGATTACTTTATTGTCATTGTACAGAACATACAACGAAAATCAGTTGCATTCAAGACCGGGCTCTTATTACAGAATAAATAAAAGGAAAGTAAGAGTTGTTGTGTTGTTTTCCAAAGTCGAGCTCTCAAACGAGCCCTGGTGGGAAGTGGAAGGTTTAAACCAGGCATCTTTAACACTGCGTAACTACAGCCTGGGATGTTGTCATGTTACATGTTGATTTGTTGGTTGGCTGTGGGCTGTGGGGTCTGTCTGAATGGACGAATATTCAACCTCAGGAAGTTACTCTGTGACTTTCGAATTGCAATTAATTAAGTCAAAATATTACAAATAGGGGTGTAACAGTTTGGTTAACCCACCATCACCGTTGTTCAAACATAACTTTTTTTCTGTTTAGAGATTTGAACAAATACTCTTTCAAAGACAAAAGTCCTTGTGTGTGTGCCTTATGGCGCTTTTCCACTAGTACCTACTTGGCTCGACTCGGCTCGACTCTACTCGGTTTGAGAGCTTTTCCATTAGGTGGTTGTACCTGGTAGCAGGTCCCATTTTAGTACCTACTTGGCCAGGGTTCCAAGCGAGCTGAGTCGAGCCGAAAATGTGATGTAAACACCGTGCAGGCAACTGATTGGACAGGGAGCGACGACACATGAGAGCGACTCCTGCACGAAAACCAAACCCGACATTTAAAAAAAAAAAAAAAAAAACGGCAACAGCGACCGTGCGCATTTATCATCACTGAAGTTGGCAAAGTCGGAAAATGGCAAGCAAACCGATACCGCGGTCACATGAAGAGGTGGAGACTTTTCTGTGCCTGGTGGCCCAAAGAATCCAGAGGGACTCCACCCACTGTGAGGTGCTACTCAGTTGTAATGGAAAACCACCCAAACCGTGTCGAGGCGAGTAGAGTTGAGCCGAGTAGGTACTAGTGGAAAAGGGCCATTACTGAGTGTCTTACACAGTGGCTTGCAGCACACCTGTCTGCTCATCAAGCAGGGGGGTGATCAGACGGCTTTCTACTGTTGCGCCACTTTGCGCCAGAGAACAAACCGCCAAAACAAAACCTGCTCCTGTTTCCACTGTGGTGCCGGTCGCCCTGCAGGCTGGTCCCGTCCCTGCAGCCAGCAGGAAGCAGGAAGCAGCCAGCAGGAAGCAGGAAGCAGCCAGCAGGAAGCAGGAAGCAGCCAGCAGGAAGCAGCCAGCAGGAAGCAGGAAGCAGCCAGTAGGAAGCAGGAAGTGAGGGGTTAAAGTCTGCAAACAAACTAACTCCTGCAGAACTACAGACCACGGGATTTTTCAACTCTGGTCACCACTTTGTGTGTCGTGTGCTGTATCTGCCTCGTACTGACACCTCAGGTTTTTCAGGTTAAGTTTTTGGCGGACATAACGTCCTCATTTCAAACAGCGTGGATTTGGCGTTGGACGTCGTCCTCTGTCCAGACAGCCAGCAGACATGTCTAAACTTAGTTTTCTTTGTCTCAGTGAAAATTTCTGCTGTTGTTCAGCTAACCTTCCTGTCAACTTTTTATATACAACATTGAGTTTTTCTTGTTTCCTCTGTGCTTCCCAGGTGACCCTGATCCCTACGTTTGATTCGCTGGTGATGCACGAGTGGTACCAGGAGACGCACGACAGGCAGAGGGAGCTGTCCATCACCGTCCTGGGCAGCAACAGCACCGTGGCCATGCAGGAGGAGACCTTCCCCGCCTGCAAGGTCGAGTTCTGACCTCTGACATCTGACCTCCGGCTGGGCAGAGGAGACCGAGTCGGACCTGTGGTTGCCACGGTTACATCCAGGCCAGACCAATGAAAAGACAGTAAATTTGGTCCATTCCTCCTCAGCTGAACCCCGTCAGGGTGCACGCCCGGTCACTCTGCCCCTCTTACACTCAATATACACAAAATAATTATCTTTTAAATCTGCACAAAAACACATCTCCGCTTGCTTTTCTGTAAGTTAATCAGTGTGTGATTTTGTACACTCCAGACGAGTCACGAACATTTCCACGCAGGCTCACCCTGCAGACCAACACATGAATCTTTGTTAAACTGAACTTAAAGAAGGACCACATGCCCTGATCAGCAGGATGAGCTCATCAGTTAGCGGTTAGCGGTTAGCTTGTTAGGAAAGTCCCTGCAGAGTGTGCTGCAGGGCAGAAGCTGTCTGATAGGATGCATGGCTCCCCCACCTAGCTTAGCCAGCTCACGCTAAATCTGCTCTAAACTTTATATTGCTGTTTGTTGTGAAGGATAATCACATAAAGGTTTTTTATGTTTAGTTTTTGTTTAAAGAAGGACTACAGATTTGTTCCATCTTCCACTTTAAGTTTATCTTGTCTTCCTCTTTGCTGAGAGTTTTTTATTTTTTACTCTGTGTGAGTCGACTATCGTGGCCTGTCCTTTCCTGTCGTGTTGTTTGGTTTAACTCGGCGTAGCAGGACGGTCCGGGCCGCCGGCCGCCGAGGCTCCAGCTGCTTCTGTCCGGACAAACGTGGCAGCAACTCGGAGCTGAAACTTGTCTGGCTGTTTTTTTCTGCTCGTTCGGTTTCCAGATGCTGAGCAAATGTCACATTTCAGTTATTTATTTTTTCCCTACAAATTGTCCTGTCTTATTAATTTCTTTTGGTACGAGCCCATGACCGTCCCGTCCTGCCACGTGTCGGTTTGAATCATTTCATCCTGTTGACTTTCACTGTAAAACCTCACATCCATATAGAGGAAAGCGTGGCCCGGGGGCCAGCTCCGGGCCGCCGGCCGCCTCAGAGCAGCCGAGAAGCTGAGCTCAGCCGCCGGGTGGAGGCCGAGCCGCTCCCACTGACCTGAACCAGGACCAGAGCAGTCAGTCGGCTCTGGTCTCAGACTCTGTCCACATGCAGACGATTTAAAAACAAAACAAAACACACACACACACACACACACCTCTTTCTTTCAGCTCCATATGGCGGCACATCAGCGCAACTGCAGAGGGAGAAAAAACTGACTTTCCAAGATTACATTTCTAAATTTACAAGTAAAAAACATGGATATGAGTTTTAAGTGGCAAATTTATGCGAAAAAATGCAAAAATGCTGAGATTAAAATTGTACATTTATGAGGATAAAATGCTGAAAAATAGTTTCTTTTCTCTTTTCAGTTGTGAAACCAAGAACCAAATTCAGCAACGTGAGGCCGTGTGGCTCCTTGTTTTTCTCATAAATTTGAGTTTATTTTTAAATTTTTGGACTTTACATGACTTATAACTTATAATCTCAGAATTTCAAGTTTTTTCTCATAAATTTACCCCTTTAATTTTGGAAATTCTGAGTTTGTCCTGCAGGGGGCCCTGGTGCGCCGCCGCTGGTCCCACCGTCTGAAACATCTGGCCTGATCCGCACCGCTGCCTCTCTGCACACACACACACACACACACACAGCACATGAGTGTGTGTGTGTGTGTGTGTGTGTGTGTGTGTTGTCATGTGGACAGAGAGGGTCTAGAAAACACTCCCCTGTGTGGACAGATGGGTTTTGTTTTAATTGTTTTAACACATAAAGTCTGGTTGAAGAGTGTCAGAGTGTGTGTGTGTGTGTGTGTGTGTGTGTGCTGTCGGCTGGAAACTGAGTTTGTCTTTTGCGTGTGTGTCTGAGCGCCTGTGCTCTCGGTATGTGTAAGCATGTGTTCGGGTCTGAGCCAACAAAAAGCAGGTCAAAACACTGCAGGGTGTGAGAATCATCAGGATAGCTGAGACTAATTAAACTTACAAGGTTTTATACAATAAAACACTGGGATCCACGTTTACCTAACACAACTGTAGGCCGAAATTACTT
>OMLB01064254.1:1713-14470 GCA_900302555.1 Myripristis jacobus | reverse complement strand
CCTCTTTCTCTGGTTTGAGTTACCTCCCTTTTTGAAACGGAAAACTCAGAGTTTCCCTCATTTCAGGGTTAACAGCAGGGCCGCCCCTCCCTACACGCAGAACACGCAGCTGCGTAGGGCCTCACGATGCGTGGGGTGCCTCATTTTGCGGTACGCGCGCGATGCCCGTGAGACTAGAGAACCAAGTAAGCCCAGACCAGGAGGAGAGAAAACAGAGACCAGTAATCTGACAGCCCACCGCACGCGTTGCTGCAATGATTGACAGCAATCTGCATCTGACCAATCAGTGATCAGATGCACCGACACTGCTGCAGGTGAGGAGAGAGATGGCTTCTAAGAGGCATTTTGAATGTGGAGCTACTAAGAGGGAAAAAAAATCAAAACAAGAGGAAGCTTGTGCTTCACTTGAAGGTGGGTATGTTGTTGAAATAAATGTAAAACTTTGTGGCGCCACATAAACACCTTTGCTGCTCCTCATAATGAGATAGGAGAGAGACTACTGTGAGTGTGAAGATCATATGTGATGCAGCCTACATTATTACAAATGTAGAAGCCAAGTGGCCTGGCTCTGTACATGATTCCCAGATCTACCGGGAGTGTAGTCTGAGCAACAGATTTGCACGTGGTAAGGAAGCTAAATCTTTGCACAAATGTTCCTTGTCTCCCTTTTTGATGCACTCAAAGGTGTCCTCTATAATTACAGGAGAGTTTGATGGCTACCTACTGGGGGGAAAATCGAGGCTATCCATACCAGCCCTCTCTGTTGACTCCTTACCCTGACCCTGAACCGGGGCCCCAACAACATTTTAATGTGGGCCACTGCAGGACTAGAGCCCAGGTTGAGATGGCCACAGTCATACTCAAATCCCGGGTTCCAGTGCCTGCGTAAGCTCAGGGTCACCCCAGAGAGGGCATGTGACATCATTGTGGTATGTGCTGTTCTCCATAATATTGCAACTATTAGAGGGGAGCAACACTCTGCCGTACAAATTAATGACCCTGAGGATGGCCATCCCATCCACCCTGCAGATGTCCAGGATGGAAGGGCTGTAAGGGACCTCATTAGCAGAAATTACTTTTGATTAAAACAGTCAAATAAAGACAAATTCGCATGTGATTTGGTCTTCTTTATTCCCTAAAAGTACAAAAGCAACAGTTAGGATTTGTAATATAATTCCAACCATTAACATATTTCACCTGTGACAATGCACCCACCTCAACTGGCGTTCCAGTAATAGAATTTCAAGGTCTGTTTTTTGAATCTGGTGATCCAGATAGACCATTTCTTTTTCAGTTTTTGCTATAGTTTTCATGAGGTGCACTCTATACAACTCCTTCACTTGTAACTGGGAAACATACGGACAGCATTTAAATCCTACAGTTCTACATACAGATTTAACATGGTATTGAGTGAAAATCTCACTGTGTCAAGCTGTGCTGTGGAAGTTGATGGACCCTCCTCCTGGTGATGCCCAGCCATGTTCTGTTGAAGGACAACAATGTGCTATTTGTTTGTCCATTATCTATGCTCATCACTTCAGTGTACATGTCCAACTCCAAATTCAACTCAAGAATCTAAAGGAATGTGAATGGGTAGAGCACTGTCAGTAGCTATATTTAATATTAAGACACACTTCAGTAGGCCTCTCTGGATCTCTCCCTGTGGCAGCAGACAGCGTCTCCTCCTCCTCCTCCAGAGGCTGAACTAGGAAGATGACACCATCCACAACTGTGGCGGGTGGAGATAAGTGAGAGGAGGTGTTAAAACAACATTTTGTTAGGGGTCTAAATTACTACTTGAAACAGCCACTGAATTAATATTTACTTTGTTTAATAGCCCAAGTCAATTAAAAAAATAAATAAAATCAAGCCCAGCAAAATATGCGTTACCTTTGTGAATGATGTTTTTATATTTCATTTTTAGCTGCTTCCAAGTCCGTTTTTCCAATGTTGGGTTGCACCTAAATGAAAATCAGATTTTATTCCTATATATATGATCATAACTGTATGCTACGATCCTATGTACAGTTAAATGTTAAGTCAGTGGAATACTACATTCAAACTTACGCGTTTTACGCAATTTTCTCCCATGCCACTTCTCTCTCCTTTGCTGCTGCAGCGGTGTTACATTTACGGTCGAAATATGTGGTTATACTCTCCATAGGCCTGCAATAGGACCTCCAAGTAACTGGATCTTTTTTTTTTTCTTTTTTTTTTCATTTGTCATGGTGACACGTGTTATCGGGGCTCCACTGATGATGGGTTTTTATGGTGGTTGTGCAGGCTCGTAGGTGAACATACTCAGAGTTGATTGAACTAACTCAGGTCAGCTGTTCTGGAACCGGATACTCAGAGTTTCCCATCTCAGAGTAAGTCAACTCAGAGTTCAGGGAAAGATTCAGAGTTTGTTGAGCCTCCTTTCTGGAATACCCAGTACTCGAGTTATATTACTTCTATTTCATCACTGGAGAGTAGTACGCATGTTGAGTTAAAGAAATAATAAAATCTGAGGGGATGGGCACGCAAACATGCAATGACGCAACATGACTGTTATTTTTAAATGGCTGATGCCAGAGGGAGCGGCGCGAATCCATGGGCGAGAGCTGCAGCGCAGAGCGACATCCTGAGGATTAACTGTGCTGCAACGTCAGCATGGCCAAACGAGCGGCTGGACAACGCGATTTTAGGGACGACTATAAAAAGACCAAAACTACAGATGAGCTATAAGTCAAGACTCAGGAATCTCAATCACTACTTTTTTTATTAACCTACAAAAGTCGCCAAAGGTTGCATGCACAATAACAACAGGGCTAGTAGGCTCCAAACTAGCTGAGATTCTTGTTACCTAGCTTGTTAAAACACCGGACTTGTCATTCAATCACGTTAGATTCGGGTTTATGAGCGTGGCAAACATGGAACACATATTTACAGTTAACGGTAGATGAGTTTGTCTCAAATGTTTTACCAGTATTAATGATGAAATTATTGATTGAACTGATGAATTTAATCTATATAGGCTACTGTACATTCTGTCTATTATCCAAGAGCAAATGTTGGAAAAATGTTGGAAAGGAGTTGTAAATTCTGTGCTACTGTCTTTAAGAACACAAAAAAGAGATAATTTTTATGATTTTGCACTTAAAATAAAATTGGCTTGACTTGATTTGAGAGGTCTTATTTACAGTGTTTTCTTTTGATAATGAATTTTCTCCCTGGATATTGTAGTTGTTGAAAATTGTAATAAATGCATTCCCAACAGATTCAAAAGCACCATGAATATTAAGTTACACTTGGTTGAAATTTGTCTTCTCCATTTGACCCTAACTGCTTAGGAGCAATGGTAGCCACAGCAGGGCAGCCTGGGGACTGACTGTAGGTGTAGCCCCAAGTCTCCCCTGTACATACATGTCCATTTTTGCTATACCCATGCAGCTTTGGGCAAAAAATAATGCAGTTTTTATCATGCAGGAAAATGTGTTTTTTCACCTGTTGTTTTGATGTATTTCTGCATAGGCTACTGGAGTGGTAAATAGTGTAGGGGTTGCATAATATATCATTTAGATAGTACATCAGTAGGTTAATATGTTAATTTCAAATTACACCCCTGCCCCCACCCCTATTTTATTCTACTGCCCAATGCTAAAGCATCCCAGTAGCTCCTGATTCAGGGACCGCGTGGACTGCGAACGTTACAGTTGCTCGGCAAGGACCTCTGCATCCCAGACACAGTAGTGATGGCAGCAGATTATGGGTAATCCTCAAAGCATCAGAGGATCTAACACTAGGCAGCGTGTTTGTGAAAGTGCGCAAATTAATGTTGAGATGACCATTCTGCTGTGTCGTTCTTTGTTATAGATGCAGATATGTTACAGTTTATTGCGATATAGGCCTAGTCGCTCTATAAAGACATGCAGACGGGGTATTTTCTGTACTTTACTAACTGGGTAACATAATTGTTACGCAATGAAAAATACAAAAAAAAGGTAAAAACCAGTGTAACAAATCTGTATAAATATATATTCTCTGTATTTTCTCCTTGTAAATTTCAGAAAGGGAGTGTTGCCATTCAGTTTCATTTATTTTATCTACATGAATTTGTATAGATTTGTGTAGAGTATAGATTTTCAAAAATGTAAACATACTGTAATCCTTCAAAGCAAGAGGATCTAGGACCAGACAGAGTATACACTGTTTGTCCACAGAAGATGACCATTTTTTTCTTCTGTCCTTTGTTCTCAGATGTGGACTAAACCTGCTGTTAGCACAAACCTGACCAGCTCTGGGACATTCATTCAAACAGAAGACATCTCACACATGCAGTTCTTTCTTTGAGCAGAATTAGAAGGAAACAACTGGGGTTTCCTTTGCTGTCCTCCAGGTCACACGGTGTAATTTTGGAAAGCTATAGTGGAGGTGGCACATAAAGTGAAAACGACATAAAAATGTGTCTGACTTTAGTTAAGAAGAAATGCAAAATGAAACAATAAAATTCTACCCTCATCTCATACTTTCATTAGCCACCTAATTTAACTAGCATTGGATAGTAAACTGAGCATTAAAGGCTTTGCAGGTTTGGTTGCCTCCACTTTTTTTTTTTTTTCTTGTGGAGTAATTTTTTACAGGTAGGCTAATGAGTAGCAGCTGTTTATTTCCATGAAGCTAAGCGAGCAGAATCTTTAATTAGAGACAGTTAGCCAGACCACACCTTTGTAGACTGCGTTGTTCAAAGGAATGGCCCTTTTTCACGACAGCCATGTTGACATGAATAGCAGGGTAAACACAGGTGCTGCTGACATTATTTTAGATTCTGTTCCATTCAGAGCCAGGGCCCTGCTGGTGCTCATGCTGGCTCACTGGAAAGAGAAGAGGAAGAGGTGTTAATTAATGTTAGTAACACGTGTGTTTCAACTGCTGTTTCATGTCAAAATGGCTGCTGTGAAAAAGGTCCATGGGGACAGTGAGGGAGTTCTTTAACAAAGGAGAGAACAGTTGATGTAATCTTTTTTGTGCTTTAATATTTCAATATGGAGAAAGCAGTGCACCAACAAACGTCAAAGTTCTTTGTACCTCCATCATTACAGATCACTAGGCTTGGCTGATTTCTGAATGGTTAGGACTGTTGCTGAGCAGAAAACAAGGCCTTCCTGTCGGCTTATTAGGTCATTCGATACAAAGTGGTGAGTGTAATGGGTTAAAAGGAAACTTCAACACTGTCTGTAATGCAACAACAACAAGACTTTTTGTCCCACCATTCTCAGGTGTTATGGTGATAAAGTGTTAACATCTAAGCCAGGTATTACAGTCGTAGCGATAATGACTTTGCCTATGCACGGTCACAGATCTGGCCCTGCATCTGCATAATATCAAGGCCACACCTGCCAAGGATGTCTTCAATTATGCCCATTATGGACTGTGCATGAGCAATCATGGATCCCGATAAAACTGGGTGAAGTTTGTTTAATTCATCTCATTTTTCAAGTCTTGAAATGAACACAGTATAATACCAGAATTTGACTACATTCATCTGGCTCTTTATGTGTTATTGAAGTAACACTGAGAAATAACTTCCATTGATTGAAAATATTTGCAGTTGTTCCTAACAGTGTCAGAAGAGCTTAGTGAAGCAGTCCAAACAATACTGCTCTCCCGAGTGATAATAAACTGTCTCAGCATCCGATGGCCGTGCTGCTGGGGGAGATGCCAGGAGTGACTAAACGAATTAAGGATAAAAACCCAAAAGCCGTTTCGATGCATTGCATCAACCACAGCCCCAACTTGAGATTGCAAGAGCTCGCAACAAAGTGGCCAGTGGTGAGAGGGAGCCTGTTTGTCGTGAATGATGCCCGTGATGTCCCCCTCAACAAAAAGGCGGGACACGCCTGAAAAAAATGCATATATCTCTTTCTGCCAACGCTTTCTGGACTGCTCTGCCCGACATGAAAATAAAATATTCGACCATTTGGATCTGGAAGTACCTGGATAAGGAAATGAATTTCTCACCATATTTTAGTTGTACAAAAACAGCAGGCTAGACTGAGATTGAATGGACATTAACATGAAAAAGTTCACAACTGGAACCTGGAAGCTTATTCTGGCGTCACTGCTATAACGCTGGACTATGACTGTATACGTGTATTCAAGTCTATTATTGATTCTATTATTTATTATAATATACTGGATACATTTGTTATTAAACACATTATTCCAGAAGTGTAATAACTTCAGCTATAGCAACAGTGGATTCTGCATACCTAGCTTGGCACAGAGGGACCCGTCTATTAAAGGAATATTCCAACATTTTTGGAAAAATAGCTTTTTTCTGTCTTACCCAGACTGAGACAAGGGGCTCTAGTTTCCCGGCGCAGCGCAGGGTGGCGCAGTGAGGCGCACCCCGCGCAGAGCTAGTTTGGACCAGCGCAGCGTGCGGGGCGCACAGAGGTGCGCCAAGATGGGAGTGGCGGCGTAGCAGGGGGAGGTCTCGACAGATTTAGCCTGGCGCAGTGACAGTTTCGTGCCAAAAGGCTTCGCCGAGGTGCGCCAAAAGCTCGTCATCTGAAACCACGTCTACTTTCAGTGCAAGGCGCAGCGTGGCCGGTGCAGTGGAAGTTTGGCTGGCTTGCGCACATCACCGAAACCTCACAATCAGCACAAACGGTGCCAATCTCCTTTGATCTGACATCAGTTGTGACGGGACAGTTGATATGGAGATATATGTATGTGCTGATTGTGATCGTAGCATTGAATAGTGTTTTTTGTCGGTATTTATTGCATTGTTCATGTGCCTGACATTCCGGAAGCCTGCCTGTGAGGTTTTGGTGACGTGTGCGCACTGCTCGCCGGTCTCCACTCCGTGCCGGTCTCCTGGCCTCATTTGATTGGTTAAAGTGAATTGGCTGTGTCAAACCCACTCCACGCCTTCTCTCCTCCCTTGCGCCAGTAGGAGGACCACTTGCGCCAAGGCGCACGGCGTGCCAAACTTGCAAAATCCACTTGGCCACACCCAGCACGCCTGGTGCAGCTGCGCCGGTCTGCGAAACTAGAGCCCTAAATGTCATATCACTTAATGTGATATTTGTGGAATGCTCTGTTGAACATTTAAATTGCTTGGCGGGCAAAGAAAGTTAAACTGCTATTCCAAGCATGGAACATATTGGACATTGATTGAAATTTTAAATTGACTTAAGAATTTAAGATATGGAAAAAACCTTGGGAGTTTTTCCATAGAAAATGTGTATGACCCTGAACACAGTAGTGCTGTGGTAATGTATCGCAGAGTGATCACTCAGCTCACATCTCTTACATCTTTGCTGGGTTTCAAGGGCATTTTTCTAACTGTGGGAAGGTGGTGTGTAAATACAGGCCCTGATAAAAGCTACCACGTATGAGCTGGCTTGATCTCTTTAACCTTATTATCCCCTCTTCTGTGACTCTTCTCTCACACTTCATACCTTTGCCTCTCACCTTATCAGTACTTTTTTCTCTCATTCATGTGTTCACTCTGTCCTCTCTCAAGACCAAAGTCCATGTATGTGTGCAATAGGATCATATTTTGCTAGCCTAATTAAAACTATGAGTAGATTCTTTTGAGTACTTGCTAACATTTAGCTGAACCTGTATGTTGCCTGTACCAATCATAGTCAAAAAGAGGAGAAGGAATGAGTTGCTTTTGTTTTTTGAAAATCCCCTTAAGTTAGCAGTTGGCATCCACCCTTATGTTTTTCTCATAGAAGCATTTTGGATGACATGTACTGAACCTCAAGGGGAAAGTCTTGTCAGGGTTTGCTACATAGCGGCACAGCACTAATTTGGGGTAGCCTAAATTTGGCTTTCAGTACATGAAAAAATTGAGAGGTTTGCAAAGTAATTGAAGTAAGGTTGGATTTATAAGTAGTATTCAGTGTCTGTGGTCTCCTGAGGCCTCCTGGTGGCTCAGTTTACTTTAGCTTAGGCTGCACCACTCAGCTATTGCAATTGGGGCAAAACGTGTATTTGTAGCCAAGATTCACACTCAGGCAGAGTCTGTGCTAGTTTCCATTAGTCGGCAGATTTTGGGACTGTTGGAGCGGATGGTTGGCACAGAAAATGTATGAGGGAGTACAGGCTGTTATTCCTTCTCTCCCAATATTATTTCCATGATTTCAAGCCATTGTGATTGTACAAACATGTTTGATATTTATGAGTGGCATCTGGACATAATCTATTAGTGTACACTTACCAGTTACCCAAATATGAATGGTTCCTGTCAGTAGCCAATGAAAACTAAGATGGAGAAAGAAAAAAATACATGAAATAGGGAGAGGAAAAATGATGAATACACAAAAATACCAACAGGCATTTGATTCATAACATTTGCTGTTCACCTCCAACTCCTTCTGCAGTCTGTATGGTCTACAGTGCTCACAATTTATCCAAATGCCCTCTGTCCTCTGTTTCTTCCTTTTTCCACACAGATGGCAGCACAAATAACAGCAGCAGTAAGCACTGGTATCTCCGTGTTTGTTGGCATTAGCTTTTAAGAAAGCTTGTATTTTTGTGTTCATTTGGAGTGTTCAGTTCAATGCAGCTACAAGTGTCGAACAGCATGTGATTCCTCATCTTGCACAGTCATGAAGTATGTTATCCCCAGTTTTTCAATTGGCATAAAAAAATTTCAAAAATCATTAATGTTAATGTAATACCTGCCATCTTTTCAAAATCTGTCTGTTAAAAGTTGCATGGTGTATCCCCAGGTGCATATCATGTCCCTGTGACATCCTGATTTCATATCTGACCTTGGACCTTATGCATATCTCTCTCTTATCTTGTCTAATCCTTTTTACTGTAGTGTATCCACTAGCAAATCCAGCAAAAATGGAGAGAAAAGTCTCTGTTTGGTGTACTCAAGGACTCTTTTGCATGGCATACACATGGCATCATGTTGATTTGACAGTTTGTCCAACCACTTTACCATCTTGCTGTCCTCTTAATCAATAAATCATATCCTGCAGGATCCTTCCTGGCATGGCTCCAGCTCTAGATCTAATGTTAAATAATTAATAGTGGATAGTTAGTGTGTGTGATATATGTACATGTGCGATGTAGTTGTGCCATTCCTTTTAACTGTGCTGTCAGATAAACTTTGTTTCATCTCCTGTGTAATCCACAAATTTTCTCCAGAAGCCCATCTGTTTTTAAATCGATTTGAGATGGCAAAGCAATTCCCAGAAGACAGACATCTGTGATTAATGTTTGCAAGTTAGTGCCATTACTCCTCAGTTAAAACATATCCTCCAAAATATCCCTTGCCACTGGAAAAGGTGGGAAGTGAGATACTTCTACATCTAGATGACTTTTCTCTATGATTGATTAGACCCCTAGAAAAGGCACTTGGTTTTTTATTGATTTAGTTTTGATAAACAGTGGCGCTGGTGTATGATAAAACCAGAACTTTTTGCATCCCTGCAGACACTGGGAATAATGTCCTCAACACTGTTTCCAAGTCCGATTCTGTTCCATTAATCCTAAATCTCAGTATTCAGCTAACATAAACTGAACACAGACCGGAGGTGACCCAACTTGTGTGTGGATTACAGACACAGGTGGCCTAAAAAACCAATCAGTGGCCATGACAACAGTTGTTGGCAGTGTGTCTGAGAGATCATTTCAAATAGGCAGAGACAGCGACATTTGTGGAGCGGAGACAGCCTTTAGATATGCAGAGCAGCACAGTTCAGCTCTGCCTCTCAACTGCCTCCTGTCGAATCATTCATTTACTCCTTGTAATTTTATTTTGAGGCCATACCAATTTCAGTGATTCCTCTCAACTTTCATATGACAACCCTCTCTCTCCCCACTTTAAACTCCTCACACATATTTGACTCTTCTCATCTTTTCATCCACCCTTCTAACTACTGAAATGCCTGGGGCGGGTGAGTTTAATCTAGCAACAAGATTGCCTTCGTTCCATTTCAAGCCCGTCTGAAAGGGCTTTGGGAAGCCCGGCCAGTCAGCCCAGAACAGTCTAACTCTGGTCAGTATCATGACTCGGGGGCCTCAGAAAACTTAAGGTTTGATGGTCAGTGACTGATGCAGTGGTGCTCCAGGAAGCAGGAACCCTGTGGAGGATAGGAAGGGTTACTGTGACCTCTCTAGCTCATTCATTAATTTTCCACCACTTATCTGGTACCTGGTCGCGGGGACAGCAGGCTGAGGAGGTCAGCCCAGACGGTCCTTCCCAGGGCCACATCTACCAGCTCCCTATGGGGGATTCAAGGTGTTCCGAGGCCAGACGGGGTACATAATCCTCCCAGTGTGTCCTGGGTCTTCCTGGGGGTTTCCTAGTTGGTCATGCTCAAACCACCCTAACCCAACTTTCAGTGTTAAGGAGCAGCATTGAAAGTATATACATAAGTATATATTGAACTTTAGGACAAAAACATAGTCATAAAAAGCAACAAAAACAAGATTTGGTGAAAAAAACAAAATGACTAGCTTGTCAACTAACTAAATGACAAAACATGTACATGAAATGTGATTTTATTCATCATTTATTTATGTGTGTGTTAAAAAAGAAAACACATTTTTTTCAGAAAATGTTTGGTTTTTACCAACACCAGTTGAAAAGTTAAGGTATTTTTAAACTAAGGTAACATCATTGGACCTATCAAAAACAACCTCTTACCAAATGCAGTTACAGCTGAGACTAAATCTAAAGCTAAACTAAAACTGAACATAAAACAAAAACAATTTTATCTACACGAAAAATGAACTAAAACTAATCTGAAATTGAAATCAAATTTTTAAAAAATATCTAAAAAAAAAAAAAAAAAAAGAAAGTTGTATTTATAAAAAAAATCTCAGTCATAACAGTAGTGTTTGCACTGAAGGACAAGAAGTGGTGCATAAATTCCTTATTCCTACATGACAGCATGAGTACAGCTGAATTACAGTTCATCCCAGCTCTGCTCAGTAGCAGTTTGACTGGATGTGGTGAAAACTCTTGTCCAGCTTAATGGGCAGAGCATCACAACCGCCAGGGTGAAGGGTTTGATTCTCCCAGAGAATTCTTAAAGTGCATCCCTACATGGCGCTGCAATGTTTTGGTGAAAGTGTCTGCCAATTGGCATAATGTTGGTGTGCATGGCCAGGTTAATGAGCACAGCTGAAGGGCACAACAGCAGTGTGCAAACACTGTTGCTGTGGTTAGCCTCTGCCTGCCTCATGCCCATACCAGGCCCTTTGGGGATTAGAGCCGGTTAGCCTTGCACGTGTTCCAGTTCAGCCTGCTGTAATTTGCATTAATATATACTTTATATTAGCCTCTAATGCAGCAGTGTCCCTAGGGGAGATTTTTTAATGTTATGCACTACAGCGGTGAGAGGAGTATGTAGATGACTATTCTGCCTGATCTTTTTCCTTTCCCTTTCCAGTTAGAGGACTTGCTCTCTTTGTCTCCTTTCACCTCCTCTTTCTCTCGATGTCTGCACACTCTCTCCCTCCTTCCTCTTGCTTTTGCCTTTCATGCATCCAGCCTGAAAACCCAGCTATTTTAAAGAAGTGTGCATGGTCATTTTTCACAATTCTGGGCAATTTGTGGATCTAAATCATCACTGTGGTGATAAAAACGCTCCATTGATCTTGTTCTGAAAATTCGACTCTGTCCACTTCCTGTGGGTAAACGAGAGCTTCATTAAGTCCGGCCACTGGCCTCTGCAAGACACTCTCATTGGTTACTCTCAAGTTCCAAATCGTTGTTTGAACAATGTCAGTTTGAACAATGTCCTCTATTTTGGCATCGCTGAAAACTACTCCGGGGACGTCAAGCTTCAGACTGAATAATGAGGCGAGGCGAAATGCTAATTCAGGATGAGTGTCAGGCAGTTCCTCACCTGCTCCACTCCCTCCTCTCTTTCTCTCATTTGCACACAATCACACACATTTTGCTTTACTGTTTTCTCTCACTCTTCTCCACTATCTATCTGTCTGTGTGTGTGTGTGTGTGTGTGTGTCTGTCTGTCTGTCTGTCTGTCTGTCTACCTAATTGCCCTGTTGCACTTGTCATTTTTCTTCCTTTGTTTCTCCCTGCCAATTCTAATTCCCATCGTCATTTTCCCCTCTCTCTGTGTCTGCCTCTCTCTGTTAAGCAGTGGCCTCCCTCCCTGTGGTGCTGAAGTTGCTCTGCGTGATGCAGGCCAGTGACTCGCCCTCCTTTTCCTCCAACAGCGACACGGGTGGAACACACTTCAAACTTCTGTACCATGGTGAGGTCAAAAAGTCAAAAAGTGCTGTCGGCAGGTCAGGTCAATCGCAGTTCCTCCCCTTGGCTCTCATAAATTAGCACCCACATGCAATACACAGTCCTTATGCTGCACACTATCTGTCTTCTATACAGAACCATAAAAAAAAAACAGCCAGCATAACAAACTAACCTCGTCCAGCAAGCTGATCTTGCAAAATCACTGTGTTTAGGTGATGACGACAACTAATAGAAGCAGTGCATGAAATTAGAAAACATGAACAACGATCCAGTCAGCCAGCCAGTATATGTGTGTGTGCGTGCGTGCGTGCGTGCGTGCGTGCGTGCGTGCGTGCGTGCGTGCGTGCGTGCGTATGTGTGTGTGTGTGTGAGCACATGAGTGTCCAGACTCTTAATTTGTTCTGTTTCAAACAGAAGTAAAACATGTCACCCATCAGTGGTACTTTGATCAGTAGTAGCAGCAACTCAGTAGAGCTACTACCCCTCACTAGAACCAGTGATAAAGAGCACAACCAGAGGTGG
>OMLB01064249.1:13733-24322 GCA_900302555.1 Myripristis jacobus | reverse complement strand
AACATATAAATTAATACCTTAGCATGAACAGCATTAGTAAATGATTCTTAGACACATTAGTTAACTGTTACTTAATGTTTATTACCTGTTACTTAATGTTTATTACAGCATTAACTAACATTAATTGTTGTACTCTTATTGTAAAGTGTTACCAGTTAACTATTAACACGTTTTCTCTGGACACAGTGTGAATTGTTTTATTAATAGCAGATATAGACTAAATTAATAGGGTCCTCTCTCGGGCTGGGACAAAATGTTTATCTCACGATTTGATCCTATCATGTTATTTGCCATCTGATTCGATGTGTATTCCCATTCGATATTACAAATTATTGTGATTTGTTCATTGAGTCCTCCTCTAGTGTGTGTGTGTAAAGTCTGATGAGGCTGTGATTCTCCTAGAGGTCACTAGAGGTCATTTCCTACAGGACGTCCAGTTTGACAAAATGCTCTGCCTGCAGTGAAATGGCTGCTATGGGGGCCAACATCATCACACAGGAATCAAATGCGGCTCATTGAATCCACGAGAGTCTCAGCTTTCCAGTCAAAGCCAACTGATGCAACTCCAAGACTGTTTAGGCCCCAGTCTGCACACACACACCATTTCACAACAGGCCACAAGAACACATGTGGACTGCAGGCTTTGTGGCCCAAACTGCATGGGATTAGCAGGAGGTGGGCATGTCTGCAGAGGGGAGAGCCGTGGCTGCCCAGAAAACCCACTTTCATTCACACATCTGGCTCCTATTGTGAAATATATTTTCCCGTTGTGTCAAAAAGAGGCCAGCCTGTTCTCCTGAGCGCTGCAGAGCGACAGCAGCTTCAGACTGCAGCTAAACAGTTTCTGAGTCGGCAGTACAAACCCAGACATCCTCATCCAAAGAGAGACCAGGTTGACCCCACGTGACACACACACACACACACCGTCTGCACACCAAGCAAAAAATATCAAAGTTTCTCAGCCGGCAGACTGGAGGAAAGTCTTGTTTACAGATGAATCAGAGTTTGAACTTTACATTTACAGCCAGCAGACAGGAGCTGCTTTTAATGCATAAAAGCTACAGCCAAAACACAGAGGAGACATTCAGGTGTGGGGGTGTCGTACCTGTACAGGAGCGACTTCACGCTGAGCAAACAGACACTAAGCCAGACGCTGGCTTCTAATATTGTGGAAGTTGAATCATTTTCCTGCAGGATTATGAGCCCAAACATGCATAAGAGCTAATCAATTTCTGAAACATAAGCTGAAACATAACGTACCGTCACATTCAAGACGCTGTGTGGGAAACAGAGGACCTTTCAAAAACTGAGAAGTTTAGACTTGGAGCAAAAACTAACCCACTTCACTGAAATTAGTGACAAATTTTATAATCTAGTTGTAGAAATATAATAAAAAAACTGGATTAATTTTTGATATTTTTGGCGAAATGGTGCAAGACAGCAAGAAATATTTTTTTTATTAACTGCTTATAATTTTTAGCTATATTTTGATTAACAAAACATAACAATAATAATAATAATGAACACTGAGATGATTCAGAAAATATGAAATGCTCTCGTTATTTACAGAAAATTTTTACAGTGATTTTGTTCTGTATCAGTTCTTCGGTGTCACGGTTCAGGTCAGACGTGTCTAACACACATATCACAGCTGGAAGGTTTGGTTCCACCATGCAGTGTGTGTATCAGTGTGTGTGTGTGTGTGTGTGTGTGTGTGTGTGTGTCTGGCAGTACGATACCATCACGATATTTCACCCTCGATATCGATGCTATCAGGCGATCCTGTGATCGGCAGTTTATTGTCAGATAATGAGCTCTGGTACATCACGATATCTGTGACTGGAGAAGAACAAATAAACTGGAAAAGGCAAAATAATTATCCAATAAGCAGGAATCAGGAATCAGGCGTGTTTTCCGGTTTTCAGTGCAACATGAACAGAACAGCTCCCGTTAACAAAAAACAAACAAACAAAAAAAAACACACCTCATAGGAACTCAGACATGCGACAGTGCAAATATCAGTATGACGCAGACATATATCAACAACAGGAAGTATTTTTATATCTATATTTTGTTCCCGTCCCCAGTGTGTGTGTGTGTGTGTGTGTGTGTGTGTGTGTGTGTCTTTGTAACGGTGCGTCTGGACGGAGCCTGGATTTAAGAGAGCCGGATTCCAGCTGGGGCAATCCATTCTAACTTGGTACTGAATATATGACAGCCGCTATGTGTCACACGATTTGCATGCACCTCCACGGCCGCCCGGGCAATTTTTAGAGTCGAAAAGAGCGGCGGGACGCAGGGCGAATCACATCACCTATTACGAAATGCCTGCCGGTTTGACATCCAATCAAATGACGGCATGTTGTTTTTTGTTTTTTTTAATAAAGTAAGAGCTCATAACTCAAGCTCCTGGACTGGATGTTGATGATCACAGACGTATTAAAGAATAAAAACCCTGAATGGACCGCGGGGGGGTTTCATACCATCTCACAACTGAAATGTCACAGTGTCCTGCCAAAGTGTCCTTGAGCAAAACCCTCATTAGGAGAACATGAGCTGAAAAGGCTTAAACACCAAATAAATGTAATAATAAGCCTTTATCTCGCACACTGGTTGCGTGTGACGATTCGTATTTATTATGCTCTAATTATAGCTGAGATTTCTGCGATCCCACGCATGCATCGATGTTTTATTTTTGCACTAAATCTATACGTCCACATCCCCCCCATCCCGCATCTGCTGTCTACTAGTATTGCAACAGCTGATCCTTTCTCAAATCCTGATAGAGCTAATTAGCTTGCTGTGCTGTTTGCCAGGCCGGGCTTCTCTTCCCAGCTCCTGTGGCTGACGAGGGAGCCGGGAGGGAAAAAAAAAAAAATCCACAGTAACATATGGCAATACGTTTAGTGTTGACTTACTGTTTACCTTTAAGAGGAAAACTCAGTGTCAGTTTCTGAGTTTCTCCAGCTGGTTTCCTCCAATCCTACAAGAGGTTTTCATCTCGACATCATGATGGGCTGCTGTTTGTCTCTGCTCCCGTTTTTTTTGCTCCCCCCTGGAGTGATGAAAAGAGACGTCTGCCCCGATTATGATCACCTGAACACCGGCGTCTCCAGGTTTCTTGTGCGCGGTCAGGAGGCCTGATGATGTGAGAGGCGTCCAGCTGCAGGCTCGGACACGACACACCGCCTACCTGACCCTAAGTGCTGAGGGAAAACTTCACTCGTGCCAGTTTTCTTCAGCTGTTCTCCTGCTGAGACACCCTGCAGGCTGTCATCAGTGTTGGGACGGTTACTTTGGAAATGTAACAGGTTACACAGGACTCGTTCTCCTGTTACAAATATTAATAAGTAACTATTTTAATTTCTCCATCCAAGTAGACAAGCTTTACACTGCACAGTAATGTTTGTGCTCTGTAATGTTGAATTTCCAATCTCAATCTTTATTTAATCTCAATCTTTATTTATATAGCGTCAAATCACAACAGAAGTTATGACTCATGACGCTTTACAGGTAGAGCAGGTAAAGACCACGTTCTGCGAATTACAGTAGAAAGGGAAACAAAGAAACCCAACAGATTCCCTCCTGAGCATGCTCTTGCAGTTTCCCGCACTGAAAGGCGTTCTGGTTTTTGACGACGTGGTCGACTGAATCTGGTGACCCTGTGACCTTTCTGGTAGCGCCACCGTCTGGCCAGATGTTCAACCTGTGAATCCAGTAATTTCCTGGGCAAGAGCAGGAGGCGTGAATGACTCATCACTTGGAGCAGGCAGACAGAACAGCGCCCCCCACTGTTTGGCCAAACTGTCGATCCAGATTTTAGAGTCACAGGGTGAGATTGAAGATTCGGGTCAGCTTCTCATCAGACATATTCTGGACCAACTAAACCAATAAAACCTTCACAAATCTCTCATATCCCTTCAAAATAAAACTGTTTCTGACCCAAACTGATATCTGTTGGGTTAGTGTTAGGGTTTGGTCTGTCCTGTTGGTTTGCATTATTAATGATGCTTCACTATGGCCCGGCCAGCTTCCTGTTTCAACAGGAAATACATCAAATAAAGGAAGTAAGAGTCTATTTCACGGGTCAATGTGAGGCGACACAACCACGTAGTTAAAGAGACTTCCCTCTGAGAGGCGTATAATCCACACTGTGGTA
Organism: Myripristis jacobus; assembly: GCA_900302555.1. Taxonomy (NCBI): domain Eukaryota; kingdom Metazoa; phylum Chordata; class Actinopteri; order Holocentriformes; family Holocentridae; genus Myripristis; species Myripristis jacobus. The sequence continues at coordinate 20,163 of OMLB01064249.1, read as the reverse complement.
AAATCTAAATCTTTAATAAACAATATATGAGCTCACGAGCACATAAATCGGGCCTGTTTTGACCGGTTTTGTCACGTTAGTCCTCCTGTCCACAAGTCGTGGAGGGACAAGAAGACAGCTGGGAGGACAGAGAGGGAGAAGGAGACACGGGAGAGGAGGACGGACGTGGTGAGAGGCTGAGAGATACACCCGACGGCTGAGGGAGAGAGAGAGGGAGAGAGACAGGTTTAGGGAAGTGTAACAGGGAACATTGGATCACACTGGTTCTAAATTTAACTTAGAGTAGAGTTTCACCAGCAGAGAGAGGGAGAGAGAGAGAGAGAGAGAGAGAGAGAGAGAGAGGGAGCTGTAGGTAGAAGAAGGAAGGTGGAGGAGAGAGAGAGGTGTTTTTGTTTTTTTTTAATGCAGATCTTACAGGTTATGTAACTCAGCCTGGCAGCCATGTTGGAGGTCTTCGTCCCCTCATAACCACAAAGAGCAGGTCGAGTTTCTGAACGTACATCTGGTCCGTTTCAGCAGAAGGGACTGTTTCGTAGATCACCTTGGAGTGGATTCTCCCACCTGTTCACACCGTCTGACAGCAGATAAATGTTGAGTGTGGATGTAAATGGTCAGGTAGACTGGGAGGTTAATGGTCATAACGTGTTTTTGAATCATTTCTGTGTGATTTTTGACTGGGAAATGATCACATCAACACCAATACATGACCTTTAATGGAGTAGAAGTAGAGATGTTTGATAATATCAGCATGGCAGTGACTGATGTCGGCTTTAAAATCAAATATCGGCGTTGGCCTGAAATGAAAACTTACACTGATATGACAGGCCGATATGTGACGCGGGTCAGATTTGTCCTGGTTGTGACTTTTGTCAGGATTTTCATCCAAGTCTATTTCATCCGGATGAATCTTACAGTTTAGTTTGAAAGAAAATGTTATATAAAAATAAAAGCGGCATGTTTACATAAACTACACTGAAGTAGTTTTCTTATTTTGCCCGGTGAATGTGCGCATTTTGAAAAGCATCATATTATATATCATTTTGTGCATCAGTGTGGGCCATCATGATGAGAGTAGGTATAATAAAGTGTTAATTCTACAGGAGAAACTTGAAATTCTCCGCAGTTAGGTGGAAAAAATATGTGCATGTATCAGGATTGGTGTCAATAATCGGCCAAAAGAGTCGGAAAATATCAGCAATATCGTGCAGAGTGGCCACACAGGTGACACCAAACCGCTGCTGTCTTTTTATAAAGGTTGGATCAAAGGTTTTGACGTCTTTGCACCAGCGAGAGGAGGTGCTGATCGCCGGGTTCACTCATTTCCATCAGTTCTTTGAGCCATTAAAACGAACAAACGCCTTTCTTTTTCAGTAACGTTTGGCTAAACTACGACGGTGTGTAAAATTGAAGAAATTTCTTGATGCATCGTCTGAGAAACACCAAAAGGGGGAGTTTCTTTAAGGCCCCTCCATGTAAAGGGGTTCGCTTTGAGGCATCTTTTTGCATGAATGGCAAATCATTTTGTCTGCATCATCTGAGCCAACTCCTCCTCGAGCCTCAGGAGGCGATGCTGTGCAGGGACTGAGGCTGTGTTGTTGACAGTGTATCCCATGTCTATCTGGCATTTCCTTATGGTAAGACGAGCCTGTGCCGTGCCTTTGTGTGGACTGCCTGTGTGTGATGCCCTTGCAGACATGAGCTTTCAGGACGTGACAGGGTTTGATTTATGACGAGACAATCCCTCCCCCGCCGCCGAGCGCACGCTGATGATTTTCTTTACCTCTTCTGAAACTGGAACGTGGCTCCTGCGCTCCTCCCGAGGCCTGGTTTCCGGTGTTTGGCTCATTTTTCCCACACCTCTTGTTTTTCAGTGTCCTGGGTCGTGGGAACTTTTAAAAATAGGCCTCCAAATTATACCTGGCAATGCATGTGGTCTCAGTGATATTTCAGCCTTCACTATTGTTCTGCCGTATTGTGCAATGGAGATAAAATTACCGTTTTCCTCCCATATTTCCAACGCTCCAACCACTGTTGTTTTTCATTTTCTGTAAGTGTTTCTGTCTGTTTACCTTTATTGTGAAGCTCCTTGCAGTTTATTTATGTTGAAATGAGCTCGACAAACCACAAGATTGCTGTTAAACCTTGTTAAGTCTTGTGCAGGACTTTTACACTAAAGGCAGATCAACCACGTGATTACGTTTACATGCACAAAATAATCTGGTTTTTGCCCTTATTCTAAAAAAGACAATACTCCTACCAAGCTGTTTACATGGCTAATAATTAATAATCATTCAACCGTGTGAACACAGCCTTCCTCTTTCATTTATTCGTTGAAACGGTCAGTATTTTTGCGATATTTGCACGTGTCCAAAAACCCGCTGATATCCAAGTCTTTCATAACATCTAAAAGGAGGTGTCCTTCTCATTCCGACCAGAAACGCGTGGCTTTTCTTCTGTGAATGCATCTCCGCCTCAGCCTTGCACAGAGCTGGCTGACAGTGAAAAGGCAGCCTTGTGTTTTGCAAACGCCGGTAAAAACCCCAGTTGGGACGCATATTCTTAAGAGGCTGTGCACATGACCAAAAACCTGAATAATATACATCCCACGTCTTAATCGGAGAATGCTACACTTGTAAAAAGGCCTTATTAGGAATATCCAAATGGAATATGCTGTTTACATGACCTGGAATAACAGTGGAAAATGAATGTGTGTGTGTGTGTGTGTGTGTGTGTGTGTGTGTAAACGTACGGATTGAGGTGTGATTTGGGCTTTTATTGCAACATTGAACAGAAACAGCATCAGAACCGCCCGCCGGTACAAAGTCACCTACGGCCTCCGCTGTTAGTCGCCGTGTGAGAGTGTGTGTGAGAGTGTGTGTGGAGTGTGTGTCGGGCAGTTTCCTCCCTGGCATTCAATTACAGGACATTGTGTGTTCTGCGCCTCACATTTCACTGTGTATTGACTGCTATCCCTGCTCACACAGCGTCCACAGAACTCAGCGTGCGTGTATGTGTGTGTGCGTGTGTGTGTATGTATGGCCACACACACTTGTATTGTCCATCTGTCTGCATGTGTGTTTGTGTTAAAGCATATGTGTGTGTGTGAGTGTGTCTCTAAATCCATCCATCCATCAGTCTTTCCGTCGGTGAAGCTGCTAAATCAGGATGTGTTGAAAGGTTGCGGCCCAGCGGTCCAGAGCATCAGCACGAGACAGAACTTACCACCTTGTCACTTGTATTCCTGGAGTGTTGCAGCGTGTTGTTGAGGCACCGAGAATATACATCAGCCTTTCGTCAAATATCCACGGGAACAGTCGACAGTAGTTAGTGTCAGTCAACCATCTATTCCCGTGTGGCAACAATCACTCAGCCTCAGTTTCACTAAAAGGCAGGACTAGAAAATGCTTGTTTTACTTATTTTAATTGATCACATCTGCGACGGTGTACCAGGGTCACTGTAGAGAGAAAAACAATATTGCACATCTGTGGGGGTGGGGGTGTGTTGGCTGTGCAGTTTTAAAAACTCAGAATTTTCAAGATTAAAGTGGTGAATTTACAAGGAAAAAAGTCAAATTTATGAGGAAAAAAAAACGTGGAATTTCTGAAATTATAACATCACACATTTACAAGAAAAAAAAGTCCAGATTTGAGTCCAGAATCACAGTATTATCATCAGCATCTGGACTTTGAGGAGTAATTGGGCCAATTCAGAGGAAATCAGTGTTATTGTTGGGTGATCAAACCTTGCAAAGTGAAGCAATGTGATTGCTTGATAAGAGTAAAAAAGTATGAGAAAAAGTATTTTTCCAAGTTTTTTTCTCATAAATTTACATCTTTGATCTTAAAAATCTTGAGTTTTTTCTCCCTCCTCCCAGGGCTGTGTAATATTTTTTCTCCCTACAGTGATATTAGCATGCCATCATACATCACATGAACAGAAAATCCTGTTTGTCCTCTTTTTCCATGAAGTCATGACACTGAGGGGGTCATGATCTGAGGGCTGCCAAACTTGACTAACTGTTCAATATTCAGGCAAAATTCACCCAAGAAAGAGATTTAAATGCTATCTGGGAGAAAGTTATCTTTTAATTGTCATCATTAAAACCAGTTTACAGGTGACAGTTTTTTGTAAAATGGAAAAACGAATGAATTCACATTTGGCGACTGTATGTGAATATGGAGGGAGAGATGCCAAGATGGGACAGTGGCTGTTTTTTTTTTTGTTTTTTGGGGTTTTTTTTTGGCTAAGTCCTAGCACCAGAGAGGTGGAGGTACACAGGTGGTATTTTCCTTTCTCCTGGCTGGATGGCAGGATTTAAACCACCAGGAGAGGAGAGAGATTTCTTGTTACATGCAGACAGACAGGTGGACCAAAAAGCAGGAGCAGAAAACCAAAATTTAATAACTGAGGCACAAGAACCACAGAGACGAGGAGAAACAGGCATGACAAGCCCAAAGAACCGACACAGACCTGAACGCAAAGCAGCACTTAAATACACAGCAGAGCAGCCAGGTAACAAGACACACCTGGAGAGGGGGGGCAGCATCACCAGACTGACGGGGGAAGACGATTGGCTGAAACTAACAACAGGGAGAGGCAACACGAGGCTAATGAGACTGACACAGGCCAGGTGTGGAGGTGGAAACGGGCAGGGCGGGGCTACAGGGAGCCGTGAGGGACACACAGAGCAGGGCAAAGCAAAAACACCACAACACTGGAGACACTGGAAACACTGGGAATAAACGAAATCCAAGTCCAACACACTGTGACAGCACTAAAATATATTCTAAATGATTTAACTATATAAATATTCAGCCATACATGAACATATTCATCTTGTTTTCAATAAAAGTTTTTTTTTTTTTACTTTACATGATTGTGCATTTTGCATTGTTCCCAATTTACCAACTTCCCTGCTTTAAAATATTTTCAAATATTTATTATTATTTCAGCAATATTAAGTAATAAAATGCATTAAAAAAAACTTTATCATGTTTAAGTAATAATTTATGTAATAGAGGGTTAATTGTGAGTCTCTTTGCTTGTTGCCACAAAATTGGAATATATATTATCTATCATTTATGTGAATTTAAAATCTTGTGATATGAAGGGTAGTCACTCACCGTTACTGCATAAAACAATATACACTGCACTTCTCCGGCTCTATTGAAATATTTGTCACTTAGGATTTATCGAACATGTAGTGGAAATATTTACCCACAAATCAGTGCACCTCCCAGCGTTAAATCACTTCAGTGTGTAAATCCTGCGGTCCCTGATGGAGGGCGCCGTCTCGCCCTTTGGGACTAAACTGGGACATCCTGTCACGTGTGTGTCTATTTGTCACACCGTGCGTCATGTAAGATTTGGGGGCTCAGTGTGTGTGTGTGTGTGTGTGCTGTGGGATTTAAGAGTGTGTGTGTTTCACTGAAGACAGCACCGATACGTTCTCAAACTTGTGTTTTGATGTTGCAACTAGAATGTTTATTTGTAAGATTTGTTGTTGTTTTATTTTGTGTCCATCTTGCACTGCACCTCCCATATGTCACCTGTCAATCAAACAGTGTGGGCGGGACTGGCCGCACTTTTAAAGTCCCCCTCCCCTCAAAAATGAGTCTTTCTTATATTTATGTCCCATAAAATATCTGACCTTGTCTAAACTGACTGGTATCAGTGCATTGTCACTATAAGGGTGCGCACACTCCCTTTTTTGGTGTTTTTAAAGTTTTGTTTATTCTCTCTCTATTATTATAACTCAAATTGCCGCTTCAGTACTTTAGTGTAGCGTAAGAGAGTTAACCCTAACCCTAAAAAAAAATCATGGTTAGAAATGGAATATGCCACAGTTTTCATCCGTGTCGTGGGACGGGACTTCCTCGTCGTGTGAACGGAGCTCTGGTTACGAGCAGGCAGGGGCTATTTGCATATTTATAGATCTGTGCATTTTTAAAGAGGACAAGGTTTAGAGTTACATTTAATACACAAAGGGATTTTTTTTCAGAAAAAAATATAAATATGAAATGTTGATGAACAGGGGCTGTTTAGGGGCTTAGAGGCAGATTATAGGCAAGGCAAGGCAATTTTATCTCTTATTTCCATAGCTCATTTCATACACGGAGCAGCTCAATGTGCTTTACATAAAAACAAGAAAAGTGAAAACAAACAATTGAAAAGAAACAAACATATAAAAGAAAATAAGAAAATCCATACAATAAAAAAACAATTGCAGAAGAAAATAATAACAATTAAAATCATTATAGTTAATAAATAGATGTTTTTTAGAGATTTAAAAACATTCACACTCGGGGCTGATTTCACTTCTATTGGTAATTTGTTGCATTTGTGTGCAGCATGAGAGCTAAACGCTGCTTCACCATGTTTAGTCTCAACTAACTGACCTGAGTCCATGGATCTCAGAGCTCTAATGGG
>OMLB01064246.1:10405-22414 GCA_900302555.1 Myripristis jacobus | reverse complement strand
AAGCAGCAGCCATCTCTAATTCATTACTTGTTTACAATATGCAAATTGAAATGGGACAAACCTGCATAAAACTTGACAAAGGACCATCGAGGGTTACTAACTACATAGAGCACTGCTAGTAATTACTCAACACTGGTATTATGCAAATTATAAAAACTATGTAAGGCCACCAGTCAGTAAGAGGCAGCACTGCCATAAGAACAGCACTTACACTCTTTTGTGTCTTACAGTATGAAGCCTACAAAATCCAAAAAGGAAATCCGGGCACCTTTTACTCTTTTGTCTTCAATGACATCAAAGGTCTTGAGGCAGACATGAACAAAGGAGTCCATCCAGATGATGTCAAACTGGCCTTGAAAGGACACGTGAACGATGGTTACAAGGTAAAATTACTGCATTTCTTAATTTCAAATAATCAAGCTTTGGGATGGAAGGTTTTTTGTTCACAGAAAAACAAACTCAGAAACTCTGTTTACATTGTTTAACTGCATTTTTCTTTCTTCTCCAGTTCAATCCAGACTCAAACTTGTCAGAAAAAGACCCAGATTACAACAAGAACCCCACCCTAAATGACAGAATTCATGTTCTGGTTTGTGTCATACCTGCTGCTGCAGTATCTCGATTGAGTAAAGAAGTTATACAGAAGATTAAAGACATCAGAAAGGCAGCCAGTGACATGGGTAAGAGCTCCATTGAAGATGTTTACAGGTCTGTGTGTGCAGTCATGTTGCCACATTGAATTTTGTGAAAAATACCAAATTGACTAGAGGACCAAAAAAAAAAAGAGGCAAAGGTATCAAATAGGTTTCTATTACGTTTTGGCAGGGATTCCACAACTGGCTATTCTCACCAAAATTGATGAAGCCTGTCCTGAGATCCAGCGAGATATCAAGAATGTCTACAAGAGCAAGTACATAAAGAAAAAGGTGAGTTTCTACTAATAATGTTACAACAGATTACACATAGACTATCTATCCTGAATTTAAATAAAATTTAGTTTTACAGCGTCTATTTGATCAAAAACCTTCTGAAGCCAACAACTTAATTTGTCGATTTAAGTTTTCTTATTTTCAACTTAGATGGAAGAACTCCATGCATCGGTGGGCATTCCATTGTACTGGATCTTTCCTGTGAAGAACTACAACTCAGAAAACCAGACCAATGATGACATCGATTCACTGATACTGAGCGCACTGAGAAAGATGATTGAGTCTGGAGAAGACTTCATCAACAGGAAGTATAGTGACTGATAGTTATTTGGGTTTCAAAGATGTACAAGTGCACATGGCATCATATTGAATCTAGTGTGGCTACAGTATGAAAAAGACACTGCCTAATACTGTTGACATTTGTGCTTTATGTATGGATTTATCAGGAAAATATTGTTTTTATCATATTTTTCTAACTAGAGTATACATGCAATAATTACTTTTAGCTATTTTGTACTTTTATTTGCCCATTACGTTAAAAAATAACTTTCAGTAATGGTGGAAAAAATGACCAGGGCCCGTGTTCACAAAACATTTTAAGGCTAAAAGTAGCTCCTTGCCGATTTAGGAGAAACTCTTAAAAATATTGGGCGTGTCAGTCCTAACTTTAGGACTCCTAAATTTCTCTGCTAAAAGAATTTCACAAAGTGTCTTAGCACTAAAAGTAGCTCCAGACTCTGTGACAAGTTAAAGGTAGTCAAGAGCACTCCTAAGTCACTAAGACCAACTCAAGACCTCCAGCCCCATTATGTTGCTGTTGCAATGGCCAAGCGTACTATATACCATCGAGGCAATAGGTGATAAAGATTTGGGTGTAGAGCCTCCTCCTAATCATTGCAATAAAGATTTATAATAAAAGTTTACAAGTTAACATAATTTGAAAAGCATTTGCTAATTTTTCCATTTGCTAAATAGACTGAATGATAGAGAGTAATACATTGTAATCTCTTATTTACAAATAAGTGGCTCATATGTTACCTGTTGCAGTTTGGAGGGCACAGCTTCAAATGTTTTATCAGCCATGGTCACTGTACTATCAAGCTAATACTTGAAAGGCTGCTTATATACATATTTTCTCATTGTTTAATGAGATACAGATGCATAAAAGCCTGCTGACAATTAGCTAGCTCAGGGGTGTCCAGTCATGTGCCATGGAGGGCCAAGAAGCATCATAATACCTCTTTCTGCAGTATTTCTAAGATAAGATCACTCACAAAGACCCATTCCCTATCAACCAATCACTGCAGGCATAGTAAGTCAACTTGTTCCTGAAACATGACATCATCCATAGCAACAGAGTCAACCCCGCCCCTTTCTCTTAGCTTAGGAGTTTTAGCTTAGTACTAGTTCCTTAGTAGAAGTTGGTCTTAGCAGCTTTGTGAACAGCTTTTAAGAGGAAACTATTAGTTAGGAAGTTTTAGTGACATTTAAGAGTACTCTTAGTGGTAAGATAAGATGTTTTGTGAATATGGGCCTAGATCCCTACGATATTCCAGACCATGAATGGATCTTAGATATCATTTGGCCTGATATATAAACTTGTCTCATAGAGAAGCCCAGTATGTATACAAAGGAAAATCTGCATGCATTAACATTCTTAGTTGCATATAATTACGTATTTTTTAGTCATGTGTGATTTATGACACAGGATCAGAGTTTTGCATTTTGAGGGCAGATATCCTACCTCACCAAAGACTGGGACTAAAGACTAAACCTTATGATGCCTAGGTTTACCTAGGTTAACCAGGTGGTGTATTCTACTGCACAACAACTCCTAGTCATCTCTGTTTCGGAGCTTGGCTCTGTTAGATATGCCATGTTAGATAGTCTCCCAGTGTATTTTTACTTTTTAAAATATATATATATTTTTGGGATTTCTGCTTCACTTGACAGTCACAGTAGAGAGAGACAGGAAAGGCAGGGGAGACAGAGGGGATGACATGCAGCAAAGGCCCTAAGGTCAGATTTGAGCCCAGGACGCTGCGATCAGGATTCAGCCTTAACACATGGTGTGCTAGCGGGCCCCCCCTGTATATTTACCTGCTGTATTACTGATATTGATAGCCATGATTTAACCAAGGTGGTGATTCATGTTTATGTTTATGTTCATGTTATACCACAATAAACAATTTTCTATGTTAACTGAGCTCCATGCTTTTATTTCTTTGCTTTTCTTTTTCATTTCCTGTCACAGAGCTGTCATGCTATACAACTGTTGTTGCCTCATGGGAGTCTGGTTGCCAAATCTGTCATGTTTGAATTAGCCTACCTTGTGTCCTCATAGAAATGTGTGTGTGTTTTTTTAAAATAAGCATCTCAAATATAGAACAGCTGCTGTGAAGCTGCTACAGTTTGATTACAATAGCATCATTTCTTCATCTAGTAGCCTTAACCTCATTTAATTTAAACGTATGTTACTAAAGCATCGTAACTGACAGGACAATATAGAGACAGAAAAGATGTCACCACATTTAACAGCCAACATAATATAAGCGGGTGGGCTATTACGGTGTCCAGTATAACATTTAACACAAAACTATATCACAGATTCAGGACCAGCACATGCCTGTAATCTAACTTCTTTCTCTACAAAATATAATATTTCCCAGTTATTCAGATGCACAGCACAAATTTGATAATGAATATAAGAAGCAGTCATTCACAAAATCAGTCAGATAACATTTAAGATTTTATGTTCACATTGTAAAGCATCAGTAGGCTATGTATCAAGCACACCACTTGCAAACCACGTTCTATGTGACTGGCATGCATACTCCTGTAGTTCTTCATCATTTAAAACTAGGTCAAATGTTCATTATACAAGATGACCTAAAAGACTAAACAACCAAGCACCAGACCTGCGGAGGTGTTCAGTGTTTAGATGGTGACTGTCTGTAAACCATCGCCATCTTAACAGGTAAACTGGCCCTATGGGTGCTCTCTGTGGTGGTAATTTTCTGTCTGTAAACAACTGCAATAAAACAACAATTGCAGCTTTTTTTCCTGATTGCTTAGGTGCTATTGTTGAAGCTAGGGTTTTTGTTTTTTTTTTGCAAATTCTACATGTGAGGGCTGGCCTCTAAGCAGGTAGCACCAACCCTAGTAGGTAGGGTTAGAGAGCTCCCTGCCCTTATAAGTACAGGTGAGGGCAATCGGGGCCTCTCTTTGTTTGAGGCCTGGTGGCTGCAGGGAGGAGTGCTTTGTTTGTGCAGGTAAGATTTAGAGTGGTTGTATGGTCTAGCAGGCATTTTGAGCCATAGCTTTAAACAAGTGTTTTTGTATGCAGAATTGCAGTGCAGCTGTTAATTCTGTTGTTTTCACTTTATTATGTTATTAGTGATTCATCTAATCCCCTTAGGAACCAACACAGCCTGCCGTCCCCTGCGTGAGTTACAGTGAGGCCAATCATCTATATTGGTGCAGGGCGCCCAGTTCAGCAAGGTACCAAAAGTAGATGGTAAAGTTTGAGGGTTAGTCCCTCTGAGGTATTTTGGCCATTTGTGTACATAATTTTGTCATTTTTTTCCCTCTTCAGCTTTTATGCCAGACTGCTGCTTTGCCTGAGTTGAGATTGTGTACCAGTGGCCCTCTGTTTTCTACTAGGGCTATGAAGTTTGATTTTTAAACACTGCATTGTATTGTATTTTTTAACCCAGTTGTAAATGTGAACCAACTGATTCCTTTTATTGTATTTTGTTTGGGTTATGCCTTTTTTTTCCTAGGCAGTGGGAAGACCTGCAGGGAGTACTCGTGGGACTCTCTCTCCTTGCATGCTGTGTGGTGGTCACTTGAAGTTGGTTTTGCCTTTCACTCAGTGCTGTGTAGATTGCGGTGCAGTTGCTGTGGACATGTGGTGGTCTCCTGGGCTTGTGATAGCATCTCCCTGCAGTAGACACCCTGCCTTTTTCTTTTCCTTTTCCTTTCCTTTTCCTTTAATGTATGTTCTACTGAAAGCAGTTGGTATTTTAGTGGCTTTAGTCTTTGTAAAATCTATTTTTTGACTCATGGTTGTCACTGTTTCTTCCCCAGGTCCATCCTCAGCTGCAATTGTATTTTTATCTTAATTGTGAAATGAATGCACGTCTCCCGCTCTCCTTGAAATTTCAATTTGTTTGTGTCCACACTCCGGCAGTTGGCCTGCTAGAGCCATTACATTTGAAACGTCCCGACTTGGACCCATGGCAGTCATAAAAACAAGACATTTACCCATGTGTGTTTCATAGTACACAGCCTATAAAATGCTAAAACAGAGACCCCAGGACCTTTTATGCCTGTGTCTTCAAACACACATTGCTGACTGTGTCTCTGTGTTGTGTAATGAAATTGTCCAGAGGATGAGAGGCATCACACAGGCAGTCAGTGACATGGGTGAGAGCGAACACCAGGATGTTTCTTGCTTTGTATGTGGACTTTTAGTGTAAAGTCATACTGAAATTTCTGGAAAAAAAAAGGACTTCAAGTTTTCATTGTGTATTGACAGGGATTCCCCAGCTGACTGTTCTCACCAAAAACCTATAAAGCAAGTACCTGAAGGAAAAGGTGAGTTTCCTCTGGTAATGTTACAAGAGTGCACATAGATTATATACCTTGAGTTGGAATAAAATGTGACTTTATAGCCGTTTATTTGATCAAAAACCTTCTGAAGTTCACAGGTTAATTTTTCCAGTGCACTGCATCTCTCCTGTGAAGAACTGCCACTCAGAAATCCAGATAAATCATGACACATTGAGCACACCGAGATAGATGACAGCATGTAAATATATTCATTGTTACATTTTTAATTAAGGTTTGGAGTTACAGAATAAACTTCTCTATATTAACAGTGTCAGTTTTTAAATTGTTATTTTTTCAAACATTTTTTCTATTTAGTGCGTACGCGATCTGATGTAGTGCCACTTTGTTCTTGAGAGTGAAAATATGTTAAAATCTCAAAGTTTTTGTAAGCAAAATTAATGCATTTCTATTCTCTCGTAACAAAGATGTTTAAGTACAATAAACAAAAACTAAAAAAGCAAATACTAAGCAAATGCTAGTTGGAAATACCATAAATAGGAAAAGGGAGATATTAATGATTAAATTATTAAAAATGATTAAATAACACACATCGGGTAGCGTTAAAAGCCAGTGGAGGCAATTTGGATTCAACAGATCTGAACCTACCACATATCTTCTGTATTCTTCTCGTCTCTCTCGATGTGATTTTGTTTTTTATCTGATAGCCTTACAAAAATACAACAAACTGAACAATATCTATTACCACTCATTCTTTTGTTGCGAGTATTTTTATGTTTTCAATGTCAGTGCAAATCAAAATATTTTTTTAATAGGGTGGCCTACGTCGTAAGCAAGGACATGACGTCATCACGTGATCTGGTCAGCGACTCAGCTGTTGTGATGATGCCTTCAAGTGGTGGCGGAAATACTGCAATTCGAAGTTGATCGTACGGAGACTACTCAACGAAGTGGTAAATAAGAACGGAAAAGACGGGATTTTCAATCGTCCTCACTCAAATAATTGCCGTCGTGTGACGTTTAACGGGTCAGTGTCAGCAACTGAGGTTAAAATTTGTGTAGTTTTAGTAGCGCTATTTATGTTTGGCACAGGCCAGGCTATGTAAACAGTTAGTGAGGTTGTGTTAATAATTGTATTCCATGGATAACTATTGGATACGTATTTTTACTTAAATGAAGGAAATGAAATTCAAATGATAATGTTTATATCTTGTCTTCACTTCGCTGCTGTAGCACAATTGAGATGGCTCTGACTTCTAAAATAAACGAACAGGCTAACAGTAACGGGCTGATAACATAACAACAACAACAACGACAATGATAATAATGATAATAATGATAATAATAATAATAATAATACACTTCACAGGAGCACTTGAATACACACCGAGTCATGTTTACGACTTTTCAAGCGGGAGGTAGGAGCTTCCGACGAGCACGTGAAGGCAGCAAGAGACGAAGTAAGCAAAAAAAAAAAAAAGAGGAAGAAATCCACGTAGCTTATCTTGGATCGGATGCATGTAATGGTACAGACATTGAATACCTCGATGTGTGCGGTTATTTGAAGAAACGCCACATTCAAAAAGAGGATACCGGTGTTCATACTGGCGGGGTAGAGCGGACTGATTCACTCCGGTCCTGTTTGCTGAAAGGAGAGGAAGAAAATGGAGCTGGAGGACGGAGTTGTGTACCAGGACGACCCGGGGACATCAGCGATGATGTCGGAGCGGGTATCGGGCCTGGCCAACTCCATCTACCGCGAGTTTGAGAGGCTCATCGGCAAATACGACGAGGACGTGGTGAAGGAGCTGATGCCGCTGGTCGTGGCCGTGCTGGAAAACCTCGATTCAGTGTTCGCGGAAAACCAGGAGCACGAAGTGGAGCTGGAGCTGCTGAAGGAGGACAACGAGCAGCTCATCACCCAGTACGAGAGGGAGAAAGCACTGAGGAAACATGCAGAGGAGGTGAGTTTGGGAGCAGACAAAACACCGGAGGGGTAACCAAAAATGTGTGCAGCATCCTTTCAGGGAGGAATGAAGGCCGCGTCAGGTGATTTCTCCTCCCAGCATCCCTGTGCGGTGAAAAATACACGTGGCGGCGTCCTGTAACATCCCGTTCGCCCTGCCATGTTGTTCAGCAGGGATGTAAACAACACACTGTCACGGCTAACAGCAGCTCGATGGGTTCCTCAACACGACTAGCCCCATCTTTGTGTCTCTCAGCCAGTGTTAGCGAGCGATTAATCATCCAACTCCGGCCCTTTGTGGCATCCCATAGGCTAGCCAAGTTAAGAGATGCAAGAGTTAGCTAACAGTTTCCCATCCTGAATGAATTGATCGGAAAACTAAACGCCACTTCCATGTCTTGCGCCTTTGTTGGTCTGTAGCATTCCCCCTTTGCCCGTTGCATCAGCAAGTTTAGTCATGCCTGGGCACCATGAGACTCTGACTGAAGAAACAGCAGGTGAAGTGACTCAGCGTTTTAGGCCATCACTACAACGGGACAAGGGAAAGGGGGACAGCAAGAGCCCAGGAAAAGCAGCCGGAGTGAGACAGACAATAGACAACACCACGGATGACTGTTCAGTTCTGTCCCATGGTTGAGATTCTTCAACAGGAGTTCACCATGTCAGGCAGGCGATAAGACATGACTGTATATAAAGTGCTCACCCCAGCCTTGCCCAGATTATTCCCAGGGTAAGGATAATCTCCATAGGCCCTGCCACCGCCACCCCACTGTACTGCCCTCATCATGCATCCACTGAGCATAGCACATCTGCCCTGTCAAGTACCCACTCCATCAGATATGTTAAGCGAGCAATACAAAAAAATGCAAATTTGTACTAAGGAAAATTTGCAATTATATTAGAAATTCAAATGTGGATGTTTTAGGGCCCTTGGCTGTCCCTGGCCTCAGGGTGCCCTGCATACCCAGTTGGTCATCAAGGCATGACAGCTGCCCCAACATCACCTATCCAAAACATTCACCCCAAATTACATCCTAATGGTTTTGTCTTTATTGAAAGTTCAATGCAAATTCATCATATATATTGCATATGGGCCTATTCCAAAGCAGCAGTGCCCATATTTTGCAATAATTGAGTTCATTTGAGCACAAAATGCACCTGTTGAGAAAAATGTTAGAGGATAGAAGAGTGAATAAACAGTTTCACCATAAACTGTTTTTGTTGTTACCAGAGATTTAATCATTTTGGCGTGTGCAAGCTGAAGTTGAGCGCAGAAACAGCACAGGTGAATGCCATTGCCAGTCAGTCTAGTGGTCCTGGGAGCTTTGCACAGATTTCCTGTGTGTGGTTTATTAGCGATTTGCTGAGATTTTATGTTGCCACTTTCCAAGTCTTTCTAGTTGACTACTTGCATAGATTCCCTCAGTGTTTGCCGTCTTGTTTTCACACAGAAGTAGGACTTTGAGTAAATGCACAATAAGCACACAGAGCTGAGAGGATCGTGAGGTTCCTTTTGAAGTGCAGTGTGTTGAGGAATTGTTTTGGATGAGGAGTATGAAAGATGGTGGGGTTTCATGTGACCAGGGATCATTAGCGGCCTGTCTTTGATTTACAAGCATGTTCAGTTTCGGGATACAGTCACTGTATGTCAGGATAGTTCTGCCTAGGGAAGGTATAAGCTTCAAAATGTTTACCCTACACTCACATTCAATACCAGAAGCAATATGAAACGTGTCAGAAATCAATGCAAATTCTTGTCCTTTTGCAGATAGAAGGATGTTAAATCTTTCTAATGGAGAAAATAGGTTTTATACCGTTTATCCAGTGACTACAAACTAGTGGTTAAAGTCGATATCGCTCAGTGTCTGGTCTGCTGCAACATAAAGTTTAGTGCCAAAAATAGGTTTCAGCTACAGTAAAGGTGGCATGACTGCATTTCTAGATGAGCCTAAGACTTTCTCTCTGTACTTGATCAGATAAGAATGTGAAAAGTGGAAG
Organism: Myripristis jacobus; assembly: GCA_900302555.1. NCBI lineage: Eukaryota > Metazoa > Chordata > Actinopteri > Holocentriformes > Holocentridae > Myripristis > Myripristis jacobus. The sequence goes on along the minus strand of OMLB01064246.1, from coordinate 12,949 downwards.
CCAGGGATCTGTGTGTGTGTGTTTGCGTGTGTGTCAGGAATCAGGGCACTGCCTGTGACGTGTGTGTTCTGGATGTGTGAATTTGTCGTCTTTTGGCCTTGAGGCTTTGCATGAAGGGCGATGGGATGTGACTCGGACCTTCTGTCACGGCCTACGTCGTCCTCGGCTCAGGCTCAAGGCATCTGGACAGACTCTGGCCCAGCGTGTGGTGACCATGTAGACCCCTGTGACACTGAAAGAGCATGACAGCCAGGCACACAAACACACTCACACACATGCACTCCCTCACTGGCACAAATACTATATCCTGAGTTGTCAAAGTTACAAATTTTTAAGTTGAATCTTTATTTTGGGAGTGTCAGTTCCTTGCAAAGACCCTTTGTCTCCACACCCCTGAAGAGGCGGGAGCAGGAGCACATGGAGCCTTATCGTGGATTTGAGAGGCGAGGTATTACTTCCAGGTCATGTGATCCTTTGTCACATACTGACAGCAAGGGAATGTCCCCCAAGCATCGCCTTTTTTGGCTGTCATGAGTTTGTTGTATGTCACAACATAAACTGTCCCCCACCTTAGCAGTGCAGCTTTTGGTCCTGGTATCACAAGTCTCCCAGGGAGACGGCATCCAAAATTGAAATAAGATGATCACTTCCAGCTTCTACATTCACTGACTTTTTTAGATTCTTTTATCACCGGATTGCCCACTCATTGCTCTTCCGCACAGTATAGATGTCACAGCAGGAGACTGTGGCGGGGTGCAGAAATATCAGTAAGAAAGTAAATAGCATTGCGCTCCATGCTGCTTCATTTTTGCAGGCTTCTTTGATGTGACTTAACTTGAAGGTAAGGCGAAACATGAAACAGTATTTTAATATTGACTGTGTGAAAAAGCATTGACTCTGAGGTATTAAATTTCAGGCATGCAGCCAAATGTTTAGATAATCTAGGCCACTGGATAGCTCTTCTTCAGCTTCTAATTGGTCCACAAAATGTGGACCATGCTGCACATGGTTCTATATTATTGATTATTGCTCTGTATAGCCATGGGTTTGCTCCTCTTGTTCCAGTGTCCTTTGTATATCCTTATATTTAACTATTAAAGTGGCTAATGCTTAATCTCTAATCATATACTACACTGTAGACAAAGCAGTTCTCAGAGTTGTGCTGACTTGAGTGGCAGCAGCCACATCAGAGCAGCAAGCATAATGCCACATGTGCAAAAACTGATCTGCAGTGCAAAGTATGGCCACATTATTTTTAAGTAAACAAGTCATACAAAGGGGACCAGCAGGCTGTCATGTGTTTGCATGAAGACTTAACGTGTTCAAACGCACTCAGTCTCAAGTGTCTGGAGGAAGGAGGGCAGCCAGATCAGGGCCTTGGCTGGCTCAGCTGGACGGGATGTGGAGGCTGATACACTCTCCTGCTCTGCGCCCCTCCCAGAAGGAAACTGGGGAGGAACCAGAAATTAAACAAAAGACTCTGAGATCCTGTCCCTCCACTCCCAATTCAGTCACATTTTTTATGTCCAGTAACCATGGCGCGTTACTGTCTGTCTTGAAATGACGCAAACTTCAGATTTACACTACAGGGTCCCAAAACTCACGACATTTTTAGACTTTTTTTCTTGTGTTTACTTATGATACTGTTAAAATGTGAGGAATGATGTGAATGATTGGGTTCCCCTGAGTGATCATGCACATCTAAATTCCTTGTGGTGTTTAAGATAATATTGCACTGTATTGTTGGTAATGTGCCATAGAAAAGTGAGGCTTGATCATTAGAAGAATGTACAGGGAGCCCAAAGTGTGTTTGTCTGAGAAAGTCCGACTGGTTTTATTCTTTATATCCCACCTCTCTATCCAGTCTGATAGAAGAAATCTTCGATAATGGAAAATCTGCGTATTTGTATAAACTGCTTTTTTGTTCCCCTCACAGCCACCACTCGGCCCTGTCACAGCCTGATCAGACTCCCAGCGTGTGTATTAATAATAATAATATACTGTCAGTGGAGTAATGTGGGTTATTAAAAACACCCCAGCACATGTCGCTGTTTATTTCCTAACAACAGTGAAAGTCAAGGTTTGTTTGGTAGTGGACATTGTGACAGTGAGGCTCACTGAGCTGTGTGTGTGTGTGTGTGTGTGTGTGTGTCTCTGAGCAGAAGTTTATTGAGTTTGAGGACACTCAGGAACAGGAGAAGAAGGACTTGCAGAACCATGTGGACAGAATGGAGTCCCACTCCCGACAGCTGGAACTCAAGATCAAGAACTATGCAGACCAGAGTAAGTACTAACTAACACAAGCACACACACACACACACACATGCACACACACACACACACACACACCTCAGTATATGACAGGTATGCTGGTGTCTGGTGAACAGAAACATTTATTTATGTACCGAACCTACATTTACTTATTTGGAAACGCAGGACAGTCCCTCCACTCCATGTTAAATATCCTTCTTCTGATTCCACTGCACTTCTGTGAAGGAGTCATTACTCCTTACTAAGTGAATAAAAAAAAAGGTATTATTATCA
>OMLB01064245.1:39925-56239 GCA_900302555.1 Myripristis jacobus | reverse complement strand
GTGCAAAACAATTATTGTAGTCTAAAATGGGCTAATTATGTTCTTCAGAACATAACAGGTTTGACCTTTCTCCTCGGCTCACAGGTATGGTACTACACAACAGGTTACTATAGATTATATTCCTAACAGAATTGTTATTTTGTGCTCCAGCTTACAGGAATTATCCTGCAAGCAGCCAAGAGACTCCAGGTCAACGTCTATGTGGAAAAAATCTCCACCTTCAGGTAACTATGGCATTGACTTCACCAATCTCTTATTTAACATTAATTTAATAAAAATGTGTCTTTCTTATATTGAAAAAAGTTTATTTCCTTATGTTTTTATGATGGTGTTGACCATGTTTTTTTCTGTTGAAGACTAAATAGAATGAACATGTTTCCTGTATTGTCACCATTATGTTGCAACAGCATTTGCAGAAAATGTTATTGTAGCTTTTTTATTGTTTTGGTAAACTCTACTATGTCATCGCACTGGCTCTGAAATTACGCTGCAGTTACTGTACGTCTACTAAAACGAGGCAATTAGCTGTAGCAGGACTATAAAGTAATTAGTCATCATCATCATTATTGCTGGACTTTTGGACAGTACAGCTCACTTATTGTGTTTGTCGCTGATAATTTAATGTGGTAAATCTAATAAGCTAATCTTGGTCCAGATTAGAGGTTTGTGCAGACCTGTTTTTCCAAAACCACTCCTGCTCACTCCTTCTGCTTATTGTGTAGCACCTGAATGCAAAAGATTTCTGCTCCAGGCAGTTCAGTTTATACACCAAAGTTTGCTGTCTGGGTAGTGTTTGGACACTAACCAGGACCGGTTAATGATTAAAAATGATAAACACTCCACTCTGATATGCCTGAAAAGTTTCAGCTATCATATTTGATGATCTGTTCAATATTTGTGTTAACTGGTGTATTTTTTCCTGTATGGATATTTATTTGTCTGTTTTTGCCATTTATTCATTACTAAATGGGAGAATGTTTTCTTTACTGTCAAAGTCAACAAAAAGTAATGCAAATCATTATTTTCCTTTTCAGCCAAACAGGAAATGTGAGGACTGTGGTGTTCCCTATGGTTTATCTCAACGAGGTACTGAAAGCCTGTTTAATTGTTAAACACGCCATTGTTGTCATGGTTGTCACCATTGCTGCGATATCAGTCATCTCCTAAACACTGGCTTATACACAAATCCTAACCTTCCCTCAGGACACTGGATACAGCCCAAATTCCTTGTCATAATCAAAGGGAAATTCATGCCTGTTTTCAAGGAATACTAGTGTCATTTGGTGTTAATTGGCTGTTTTGTTTTGTATAGTACATCCGGTTGTATCTGGTTTCTGGTATCATTTGTACTGATAAATGTCGCCTGGTCAGCCGGTCGGTCAGCAGATTGGTCCAGAGCGTCATATCTCAAAAGCTATTGGAAGGATCACCTTCAGTTTTGGTGGCAACATTCATGTCAGCGAGAAGATTAAATCTGTCCATTTTGGTGACCCCGTGACCTTTCGTCTAGCGCCACCAGCAGACCGAGAGGGGCATCTGCATTAGAAATAATGTGCTTGTTCATACAGTATTGAATGGCAGCAACTGACTTCTTTTGAGGGGAGAAAATTTAGCGCTGATATATGCCACAGTGCAGCGTGCACTCACCACTATGAGTAATTTTGAGGCAAGGGTCAACCATTACCTTTGGCACAAATTTAAAACAACAGCAGTATGCTTTCAATTCTGTGTTAAACAGCTTCTTCATAACCTTGCCCTTTTGCCTTCTTTTCAGAGCGTTGTCATTGACGATGAGTCAGCCAAGAAGCTGCATGTGATTGTTGCTGAGGGGAACATAGTGGTGAACGTTCCCTTCATGCTGATTGGGCTCGGCATCATTCTGGGAGCAGTCTTCATGGTTCTGATGTGTCGACAGAAGCACCCTGAGGTGAGATACTGCGACTCCCAGAGCTCCTATTGCCTTGGAAGACTCATTTTTTAGGAAGAAAAAAAAGTTTTATTTTTGAATCATGAAAAAAATGGAAAAAGCAGGAAGTTGTCCAAGTTTTGGAAGTAGCATGGAAATGTGTTCATAAAGGCAATCTGTTCACTTAACTAGTTAAAAGTTAAGCTCCCAAGTTTCTCCAGCTAGATGTGCAAACCCCTGCGAGTATTAATACCCTCCAGAATACATTTTCTGTTTGCCAAAGGTCCACAGTGATAGTTGTAGGAAGCAAAAACAATACCTGATGCATTAAAATCAAATGGTGAACAAAGAAAAAACAAAAAATTAACCTAACTAATTGGAATAATCAAATAAGTGCTTTCTTTTAGATTTGTGGGTAATGTAACACATACCGATAGATTACAAAAAGGATATCTGCTGCACAGTCAAACGCTTAGTTACTAAACCCATTGGTCCGCTTACCGTTTAATTCTACATATTTTGCAGATTAAAAAAAACAAAAAGAAAACATGGCAAGCAGCATATTATATGTGTTGCTCCATCAGGTTTAAATATATTGTTACATATAATTATACAAAAAAAATCTTTAATCACAAGTTTCTTAAAGCAAGTACTGTTTGATCAGTTCTCATCTCAGCTTTAAGTTTTTGTTAGTGAACTTTTATTCTATTCTTTTTTTTTCTTTTCTTTTTTTTAGAAATGTTTTTAAATATTATTATAATGAATCATTTTTTTTATATCCGGTCTTTAGGGCACTGCTGCTGAACGACAGCCCCTGCTCGGGTCGTAGCACCAAACACGATGTGATACTCTGGAGGACGGCGGTTGCCATGTGTGCAGCATAATTCAATGTGTCAACGGTTCAGTGACTCAGCAACTCTTAATCCAAGAAACTGGTTCCCTTCATAACTGAAAATTCACCCTTTAATCTGTCTTTTAATCCACTGTTTTAGGAAACAATGTGCAAAGGACTGTCACCTTGTTTGGTGCAAGGCTGATGTTAATGCAAGTCAGTTGTAAGGATGTTGAAACTTTTTTTTTTAACAACTGCCAGATTTGAGTTAAAACTGAAACTGTTCCCATTAGGATTTTAGCAGAAAATCTACATCAAAAACTAATCATACCTTTGGGAATCAGTGGTAAAATATTTGTCATTATTTGACTATTGCGCACATTTTCATTTGACTTCAGAGGGGTGTGTGTGTGTGTGTGTGTGTGTGTGTGTGAGAGAGAGAGAGAGAGAGGTGAGAATGTGTGTAGACATGAAACTGGATGTTAAGCCATATCACTGAGTCTCCAAGATTCCAACAAATGATGAATGAATATCGCGAAAACATTTTTGTAAAATTGTCCCAGTCAACATTACTTGGTGTTTTTTGATGCATGAGTTGTAAGACAGTGCATCAATAAGAAGAAACCCAACCAATTCCTAGTGGAATTAAAGCAAAAAAAAAAAAAATACTTTCATCTTTATAATCGCGTTATAACATTAACTTTTTACATTTTCATATCCACTAGCCTGAATAATGAGCAGTCTGAATGATGTGCAATGACGAAATCATACTACTTTAACGTTACTTTATTTAATTTACGTGTTTGTACCATTCTCGGTATTATTTCGCTTTAAAAGGTGTGACACTTTTTTTGTTGTTTTTTTAAGAAAGTTTAGAAAATCAGAAGTGCATACTTTGTGTAGATTAACAGATTATAGTCAAATGGTCCAATTTTGCCAACATTAGCATCTGAGCATAATATTTGTTTGGATATAATAGATACAACAAGGTTTCAGGACTGCCACTTCTCAAATCAGTTACTGAGTGAGAATTACTTTAAATATTAGAAGGACAGGGATGGTTGTGAGACATGACTGCAGGCGGACTGTTTTCTTTCCTGTGGTATCATAATGATGTGATTATTATTTCTGCACCATAAATGATTGTTTTTTTGTTTGTTTGTTTTTTTAAATTATTATTGTTATCCAGCAGATTTTTTTTTTCATTCATTTCATTACCTTTTGGTGTCTTGGTCTTTAAAAAAGGAGCGTTTAGTCCTACTTCACACAGGCTGAGGTTCTTTTATTTCTAGAAATGTTTTTAGGAAAAAACAATTGTACAGGCAGTTTGGTGTTACATTTTGGTCTGGTACGACGGCATATTAAGGCCATTGTATAGAGAAAAAAAATGTATAGTCACAAATTTGTAAGAAAAAACTCAAATTCTGAGACTTAAGTCACAAATGTTTGAGAAAAAAACTCAGAAAAATATTATATATTATATATGATAAAAAATTACCCCCCCTCCCCTTGCTCCAATATTTTTTTCCCCTTACAATGGCTCTGATTGGCTGTTGTAATCTGTCACTGCGATATCATGTAGAGGCATTTTAAGGTTTTTAAGTTTGAGAACGTCACATTTGATCATTGTTGTTTGGTTTAAATGCGGCTTTGAGTCTGTAGTGTGATGGACCACCCACATTTTTTAACAGTATCCTGTTCTAGTACTTCATGGAAACGCCACGGTCCACAGCAGGTTACATGATATCATAGAATAACCAAACAGTATTACTGTATTTTCTCTCGTGTACTGTATATGACAGTTAACTGGACAACTCAACAGAAGCAGTAAAAAGGGAAACTCATCACTGAGTCTGGAGTAGCAGATCCAGCCTCAAGGTGGTGTCAACCATTGTGACCACTGCAGTATTAGCTTCAGCTGTGTTTCGATAGCACAGATTATGCCCAAAATTAAGTGTGTCTCACAATTAATAACATTTTATTTGTGCTTTTTGAATAATGGCTGCAATTCTGACATCAGAAATTGTGAAACACTGTCGTTCCTATTTACCACTGTCAGTGCTCCAACCCACGACTCTGTGTATACATTCTGCAAAACTAACACTATTTCACCCATTTTATGTGATGTACTTTTAAAAACACTCCCATTTGAGGGTTTTTTTTTTTTTTAGTACAGCAAGTGTTTCATGGTACGGGGATAGAGCTGGGACTTCTTACTCAACACTAGGCACAGTGTGATTTCAGTTTCTCCTTTTTGTTCCTTCAGTATCCCGTCTTCCGCAGATATCACTAATTTGCCATCACATGTTTTGTCTATTGCTTTATACGTAAAAGAGAATGCATCACCACTAAATTCAAACCAACACTACATGTTTAAAAACTGTTTACAAACTCTCCAATAGGCCACATATTTACAATTAAATCTGTCGTTTTGAATGTACTTTGCATTCTCATTTGTCAGTGCTTATCAATAAACTCGATGTGCTTTACATGCTTTGCAGGCGTGTCTGTATTTCCTTCACCAAACACTGCTGATCACCTTGATGAAGTAGCACCAATTATCTGGCTATATAAAGCCCTCTCCAAATAACTGAAGTTTCACCCGGCGTTATCAGGAAAGCAGTAATTTCCTCGATTATAATTTTAGTGATTGAGCTGTATGGCTTTATTGTGATTGGTCCTGAAATTTCTTCTTGACTCAAAGTGAACACACCTTGGAAACCCCCTCCCGTTTCAGTCCAGTCAAAAGATGATGTGACACAACTTTTTCTGATATAAATGTCATCAAATCTAAATTCAAGGCTCATTGATGGACATTTAAATGACTGTATGTGGAAAAAGCTGGTGGACATGCAGTGACAGTCATCTAATGGTGAAAATGAGTGAATGCACTTAGTACAAATGTGTTGACTGTAAAATGATGATGAGCTTTTGATTTGTGAAAGGAAGCCATTTGCCACACTTCAATAAGTAAGCTAATTTGTCTATGCCTTTTTTTTAGGGTGTTTAGATTTGTCATGCAAAACTGATACGCTGAAATTTAAACTTGAATTCAGAAAATACATGCTTTTTGATGTGCATTTTTGGGCTGGGACTATAATAATCAAGTTTACATTTTCTCTATTGCCTCGAAAACAGCTCCTCCTGGCGTGAAAATTGTTTCATCATTTTAATCTTTAAAATCTGCATCTTTGCTCAAATGGTCTCATGCTCAAAAAATGTCACATTTTGCAGCTTTTTGATTTCTTTCTCAAAATCCTGTTTTCGATGTCTTGTCCAAAACTGTTGGGCCAATCTTCCCAAAACTTAGTCGGGATCATCTACAGACTTTGATGATCTTACGGTGTTACAGAAATGTCAAATGCCAATCCATTTTGATAGCTCATTTTCATAAATTTGCAATAACTCATGAAAGCACTGAGATATCAACCTGAAATTTGAGAAACATGTTCAGGAGTTTTCTCTAAGCTTATGTATTAAAGCGCATTATGCTTCACCTCTAGGGGGCGCCACAAATGCAAAAAGGTTTCGCTTGTAATCGGCGGCATGGACATGGCTTATTACAGCAAATCTTAATGTCTAGACATTTCAGATTCCAAACTTAAAAAAAAAATGTGAATGGTGCCAACTTTTTTCAGCATATCCACTGATGTGTAACAAAATTCAGAACTCCGTCACTCCATGTTTTATTTTTCAAAATATGCAAAATCATTTAACATCTATAGCTCTAAAACTGACACAGACATTCTTTAGATAGTAGATATCAGATTTTTCAGAATTGTATCCCCAACAGTTAATTTATTGTGATTATTTTTCAGTTTAAAAAGACAAAATGAACCAATTTTTTGCCTATGTGATGTCATTCCGTCAAGTTGTGAAAATCTGTATTAAAAAGTTGTGAAGTAACCGTCTGCGGATCTGAGGGTTCAGGGTTCAGTCTCCATGTGGCCAAGTCCTGCTTGCCAAGAATGTGGCAACTCATTTGTGAGGTATGTTTTCAAGTGGTTATTTAGGTCATTTCAAGTCGATGACTGTATTGTAGATTTTTTTTTTCCTGCATACGTTGTAATGATGAAACAAGCATGTGACTGGTCTCGCTCCAACACACTGAAGTGACTTTGCACAACTTGGTTTTTCAGAATTCATAAACTTTGCAACAAGCATCAAATCTCAAGCTGCTCTCATGCTGCTTGAATCCCACTCATTGCTGCTTGTGGCTATATTTTTGTATTATTTATGTCGGCTGCACTTTTCTCAGAGATGCTGTGCAAACTGTGCACAGGTTAGGGTGGTATTTATAGCCCGTCATGAAATTCCTTTGATGATCCTGCTCTGGCAGTGTAGAAAATAGCCCTGCATTAGTCACACTAATGTCACACCTTAAGCCTGAGTCTTGAGTGTTGCAAGCAGCAGCTTTACTGGAACTATATCATGTGCCATTAAACACACAATGCACAAAAAAGAGACTCTACACTGAAAATGTAGGGGTTTCACATGGATTCACTCATTTATCCCTTATTATTAAAAACAAGTTGCACATTTCTGGACTTGATGAGTTTATTTTCATTTTCAATTTCAATGTAATTGCTTATGACGCCCTCCTGTTTACCCACATCTTCCTGTCGACGTGACTCCCACGTCAGGTATAACTGATTCGTCTCCTACGTGGAATTGTCCTCATTTACCAGGGTAAAGTGTTATTTGAATTTCTGCATGTAACCTTTGACCTTGATAGGTATTATCAAGCTGATAAACACCAGCGCGAGGAGTTTTTCTGTTTGTCGGCGCTGATTTATGACCAACGTCTCTGCCCGAACCTTAGTGAGTCATTAATGGAGGAAATTGCCGAATTAATCCTTGATAACGGTCAGCTCCACCCTACCACAGTTTAGACATTTAATGCAGGCGGCAGGGGGGCGCAGCACGTCTGTCCAGTTGCACTAAATCTTCCGTCTGGAACTTAATCTGCAATACTGTGCTCGACATGGGGACTCTTGTGCACAAAATGATTGCTCTTTCTGTGTTTCTGTATCTGATCTGTACCATTCAGGTGAGATAATATTACCACTACTGTCGTCTTGCATGTTGGATAGGATTTGGTGTGTCATTTTGTGCTAATACAGAATGTCATGGGATTTAAATCTTGTTAAATCACAAAATTGCTTTCTACGAGTGTTAGTGGCAGGATTACTTTGCATCCCTCTGATGTGGTTGTGGATTTGTAATCTGGCTATATTGCAGGCGTGATACTTTGAAGGTAAAAATAAAACCACATGTCCACCACTGTGGATTTTGCTCCAGGTCTCTGTGTGTGTAACACGTGATCCCATGCTCTCTACAGTGTTTCTTTTCACTCTCTACAATGCAACAAACAGTGATACAGAAACAGCATTAAAAATTTAGTTTGTGCTCTTAACAGTAGGTTCATCACAGCTCTAAAAGGAGGTTATGATTTCCTTTACAGGTCGAGTCGGCACATGTGCCTGAGGAGTGGAACAATCTGCTCCAGCGGACCAAACGCTCGCTGCTGTGGCGCTGGAACACCCTGAAGCCTGTAGGTGCCAGCTGCAGGGAGCACTCCGAGTGTGGCACAAAATACTGCAGGTACAGTATGCCTTGTTTTTTCCAAGGTTTAAAGTAATACTCCAATGTTTTGGGAAAATCCCCTTTTCCTGACTTACCCAGACTAGGCTAATGACTCCCATAGACTTCAAGTCTTTATGCTAAGCTAACATGAAATGATATCCATAGGAACCAAAACCACTGGATGTACAGAGGTGAGAATGGTATTGAACACTGTGTCTCAGTCTGGGTAACTCGGCAAGGTATATACCTCAAAATGTTGAAGTATTCCTTTATTGTTAGGGTTAGGCATAAGTTGGTTGTGGCTAACATCAGAAAAAGGCTGTAGAGAATAAGTGTAAGTGAGTTACTTTACACCTTTACCCTCCTAGGAAAAAATATCACATACAGTGTTGCTGCTTCAGGTCTGCACACCTGCCACCTTTGCATGTGCTCCAAGGGTAGGGAGAGAGCAGAGTTTAGAGAAAAAAAAAGAAAAGCAACCAAGCACAGACACAGGACTAGACAAATGTTTGCAAGGGTAGAGTTTTCAGTTTCTTTAGTTTTTTCACCAAGAAATGCATGTCTGTTTTTTTCTCAGTCTTGGCATTTTAACCATGCGCTTAAGTGCAGTTAGTGCTGTCCACATGCATTTTGCATTGCATGAACAAAGTCGCCGTGTAATGACACTGCAATAAAACGGCTTCTTATCTTTACAGGAAAAATATCTGTTCCTTCTGGACATTCTCCTCCTGAGTGGAGACAAGACTGACAAACATCCTGCACCTGAGTCACTCACTGCAACACAGACATCTGCCTGCTGGACCTGACATATCGCTCTCAAGAATGTACAAGAATGTGCAAGAATGTGAAATCATTTCTTTGATTATTGGACTTCAGATGAAGAATTGTGGGTAGTTTATCAGACTCTTACTACACAGTGATATTAGTTACCAAATTAATTTAATTATCTGCTATTAGGCTGCAATATAGTGGTGAATTTTGTAGGTTAAAGTGTTTGATAAGCAATCAAATCCCTCCCTCCAAGGTGGAAAACACTGTTAGAGGCTGCTTTTTTGGGGGATAACTGGGTAATAAGCTTAGTTATTTCCAATAAGGCCATCTGATAGAACAGTTTGGAAGATTGGATTGAAAAACTAATGGCATCCCAAACTGGCTGAAGAACAATTACAGCGCTTCATTTGCTCAGTGTATCTGCCAGAATCCTGTCGTGTCTCACCAAACCACAGAGACTGTGTGAATCTGATCATTAGTGTTTCATGAAAGAAATACAAATATGCATGCAAAGAATGTGAAGTGCACTGAGTTTATTGACAAGCAGTGACAGTGTTTGTGGATCGAGTATTTATTTGTACATGTTGTAAACTATGTAAATATCCAAATATGCTTGAACAATGCAAACATTTTTTTTACAGCTCCTGTAAAGCATTTTATTAATAAAATGAGCTACAATGACATAGTGTAATAGAAAACACAGGTTAACTGTTAATTATGATTATCGTTTATTAGCTGTAGTGGAGTGTTTTTTCCTCTTAGGGTCTGTCCATGCAGAACACACTGTTGCATGAAGCCACCATGAGGCTAAGCATGGCTCTCTTGGTCATATCACTCATCAACAGCATCTCTTTTTTTTTATCATTATGCCAGCGAGACAACTGGCTTTGCCTCACAAACGTTCAGCTGCTGTCAGGGACTGGACCTCCCTGCTCTTTCTTCACTGAAATTCAGACACAAGTTTCCGTTATTGGACTGGAATGAATTTCTAGCCAAATTAAGTGCCGTCTTGGATCTCTAACCCAAAACACTCAGCTCAAGTGTCAAGGAATTTTCGAGGAAAGCTTGATCATAGTGTCACCATTGAGCAGCATTAAAAAAAAAAAAAAAAACTTGCCTTTTCCAGCTAAGGTAAAAATTGCAGGAATTAGACCAGTTTTAAATAACAGTGATGCCAAGAAAATTATTCATGCTTGCATTTCATCTTGTCTGGTCGACTGCAGTTCTTTATTTAGAGCAGTCGTTTGGTTGGCTTTAGGCTGCCAGTGTTTTGTGTAAAATTAAAACATGAGATCCCATTACCCCTCCTCTAATGGCTCTGTATTAGTCACTTTTTCATTTTAGAACTGAGTTAAATGATTTAATTCAGTACTTTAATGGCACTGCATGAGTTATCACCCAGTTATATTTTTCACCTCATGCCGCTTGTGCTGCAAAGGAGCCTGAATGATGGCAGCCGCCTGAGGAGATCAGACAGACACGTTTACTATAATCCCTTCACTCAAACAAGATTCCAGTCAAATAATCTGGCAGCAGAGCTATTTTCATTCAGTCTGTTAGTACAAAAGGCAGTGGGTTTTATTATGGAGAGAAATATAATTAGCTATGAGGATAAATATGTGGTTGGGTCATTTAGTGTCTGTAGGAACTAAAGGAGCAATAAGTACTTACTTACATTATTCAGGGTTTTCCTTTAAAATGTAATAAATTTACAAGGTTCCCTTAAAATTAATCACCTGGTTTCCTATGTACATTTTAAGTCACTTGTGAAATCCCTACCACTCCCTTTTTGTAATTCTTCTGTATGTATTTATGTTTACATGTGTGCACTATTGTATGCTTGTATGTAAGCATGTTTCTGTATATATTTATATATGTTTATTATCTCTCTCTTTTTCACCCACCTAACTTTTTTTATTTTTTATTTATTTTTTTTATTTTTTTACCTTTTTGTAAATCTCAGAAGCAGCAAAGATGAGGGAGACCTCAGTGCTTTTCTGGGAAGTAAAGAAACATTTGAAATTAAATTGAATTCAATGAAAAGTTTATTTTAAAAAATCTATCAGCCTGATCTTAATTGGCTACCAGTTAGCACCTAGCAGTAGCTTCAAATGCAGAGCTATGAATAAAATATTGAAGAGTGCCAGATGGAAACCATCACAAGGCAGTTATTTATACCCACTACAAATCTACATTAAATATCCAATAACAATAATAAACATGTAAGTATGCTTCGGTGTCGTAACAAACAAACACTTTGGCATGGAACTATGGCTAAATTGGGTTACTAAAAATGCAGTATTGTACAATCAATTCAATTTCAAATACTACAAATCCCCAATTTAGGCAACATAGTTCATACAACAACGACTATGGAGTTAACGCAATATAGGAAGGGTAATTGCACTGTTTCATTGTCCTCATGAATGCACAAAAAACAAGACAGAGTAAAAGTCTATGATGCTGGCCCTTCCCCTGGTGCTTTTATAAGCACAGTGCCACAAGGTAACACTTGGTGTCGCTAACAGGCTGTCTGTCTCACACAGCCACCCCAAACGTCTGTCAGGACATTTAACAGAGAGACTGTCAGGACGGGTCCTCTGTTCACACTTGCTGAGTCATGGATGCATGGGCAACCTTGGTGCCAGGACAAACATAAGTCATATCTCTAAGTCCTGTTTGCTCTGGAGAAGTAAGGTCTCTGTCACAGTACGCATAGGCCAATGGGGGTTGTGGATCTACAATGAGCAGTGCCTGGCCCATGTCAAGCTCTCTTGCTGCTCTAGGCCCTCTGAGGATGAAAATAGGCAGACCACAGGTTGCCTGCCAACACCAGGCTGTGTCACCAGTGATGCTTTCCTAACAGGCTGTACGGCCAGGGATGCACCAACCTGGCCTCAAAAACTAGGCTGAGAGTGATGGTCAGATCACTCTGCCGCGCCTCATGTCAGGTGCTAAAAGTTGTCACTGAACAAACCACAAAGACTGCAATTGATGGCTGACATGCATGCACATTTGCACCTCCATACCAGGAGGTCGCAGTGGTCTTTATTTGTAATTAAAAACTTAATAAGGAAAAGCTTAATAAGTGGACTTGATGTGAACCAAGACACCATGGTACAAATGTCTCCAGAACATCCCACTTTAAAAAAGCTGTTGATGCTGCTCTTTGTGTGAAATGTGCACAAACAGCCGTGGGAGAGTTCCTGCCTGCCAACACATAGGCTGGTGAAATGCTGCTGCAAAGCCATTGCCCAAGTCTCTGTGTAGTCAGGGCTCTCCAAGCTGCTAAACACATGAAGGTGAATTATTGTCTACCTAAATAAACTCCTTATAATCTCAGAAATGTGTTATTTTATAATCTCAGAGTCTTCCAGGCTGGTAATACTCTGAGGAAAAACTCAGATATTCTCTAGGATAGTAAATTCAGCGGGAAAAACTCACTAATCTGTGAGAAAAAAAAACTCAAAAAATCTGAGATTATTAAGTCACAAATGTATTTATTTTTTTTCTTATGAATTAGTGACTTTAATATCAGAGAATATCCGTCTTGTAAATCTATGAGCTTTCTTTCTAAATCCCTGAAATTCTGAGTTTTCTGGGAATATTACCAGCCATCCCTCTCACCTACAGTGGCCCTAATACGCCGTCGGACCTTCTTGTGGAACATGTAGTTTTGCCAAAAAAAATTAGGCCTATACATCAGTTCCACTGTCTTTAACTGCCGGGTATTTTCACTGGCAGGCACTGCTGTTTTATTTTTTATTTATTTTTTCCTGTCTCTCTATAGGTTAAAGCAATCGTGACGCAATAGCTGTGACCGGTCCAGCCTGAGCGGTGCTGACGGAGTGGCGTGTGGACCTCCGTGCCTGCCCGGACCTCAATATCGGAGCGGCTTGACCGTCACATTACATTACAAATTATCTATTATTTATAGTTTGATGTAGGCTGATATGCTTCGCTGATGATATGCATATGCTGCTTTGATGTCAGACTCCTGCACTGAATGCGCGCAGGATTTTTTAAATACGGTTAGTTTTCTGATTCCGGGCTGCCTGTGCATCGCTGGGACTAAAGCAAATGCAAAAATCCGCTCTAGTTGCCACCTGGAGCAGGACGATGGCTATCCAGCTTTGACTGACGGCTCATGCCAAGTAGGTACATTAGGAGACGCGCTTGTGATGGAAATGCATGCGCTCTTGTACGGTCCTTGCCTTACATTGCATTACCCAGGACTCAGTGTTAACCGTCTTTGTATTACTTTGTGTGTCTATGTGTGTGTGTGTGTGTTTGTGGAAGAGAAAGAGAGAAATTGCTCTGTCATGGATTGATGTTTTGCCTTGCCCACACATCCAAAACTTAAAAATCTCTTCCACTTTGGACAGTTCAATGTCATTATGAAAGCCAATACACTTTGCTATTCAGGGGACTGACTGCACAGATCACTTCTCATCTGTGACCTTCTCCTCTCTGCTAAAAATAGTTCCTTTTTAAAAAAAAAAAAAAAAAATAAAAAATACTGAGATTTGCTCCAATGTCACATCGCATCGTGTTCCGATCAATTTCTTGTTACACAGAGCTTTGCCTCAGATAAACACAGGTCAGAGGCAGTTATAATGATATTGACTGTCCACCTTCATCCCGCTGCTCATTACAAAGAGAAGTTTCTGATAACAAGCAACATCTTGATCTGACTCTGCTTTGTAGTGTAGCAGTAAACAAGCATCATCCTGACTCCCTAGTCCTGCACCACAGTCACCTCTCTTATGCAAAGTGTCTGACTTCATCTGACAGGAACGTCCAGTGAAATATTCGGGCTGCTTATCCATTCAAATGTTCTCCGGCATTCAGCGCACAGAGCTATTTGACGTATAGTTGTGTATTAGGAGTCTGGAGCTCGGCCGAGAGCCATTACAGGGAAACCACAGCTGCTATGCAGTGTAATGGCAAGTCATCTGCAAACACACCCAGTCAGTCACAGTGGCCTACTTCTCCTCCGGTATTGAACTTGAAATGAAATGAGATTGGATGGATGAGACGAGACAAGACGGGATGAGATGAGAGGAGGAATAATGTAGAATGAGCTGACCATTACTGCAAAATAAGCCATGGGCGCTTTGTTAATTTTTGAGGGGGATGATGACCTATTATGAGGGAGATTCCCTCTCCACCTCTGACATCCCTCCCCATGTAGGCTGACTTGTTTTGTAATATGAGTCTCACACTGCAGTGATACAATACATAATTATTAAGAAAAAGAAAAACACTGGGGAAAGTACTTCATATCCTAAAAACAATCACTGGTAGCAAGATAATTGGGGAATGGAAAGACGGGATGGCAAGTTAACAAAGGGAATGCATTTTGGTTATTTTGCTAACAAGGAGGATGGATGGCTTCCCCCCAAGTCCACACTCAAATTAGCTACTGTACCGTCTACAGTGTAAGCAAATCCCTTTTACTACATTATAAGGTACCAGAGACATTAATCAGAGTAATCAAATCACAAAATATTTAATTATTACCAGCCTAAGTAATTTACAAGCTGCCTCCAAAAATAGCTCTGCAGGACTGCACCCATAGCGTTTGCAGCTATAAAATCGATGGGCTGCTGTAACTGTAACTACAATATAAAAATCAACCAACATCAAAGTCTCTTGCTTCCCCAATAAACTAAAAAGTGATCCTCAAAAATCTTTGTCTTTGTCTGCAGCGGCTATGGACGAACATCTTTTTGGCACAAGGTGATGCCATGAAATTGATTTAATGCGACCGGACGTCTTCGCTGGGAAGTGATGTAATTAGATATGAAACAGCAGTCGGTTGTTCAGGAATAATAGACATCAACATACCTTTATTGCCTAATCATAATTGAGTATTCAACATCACAGTATGAGAAGATCAGATTAGATCTAATCAGCTGGAAACATACCAACAATATCAAATAAATGTGTTACTCTAACAATGGGGTCTTTGGAAACAGAGTTTGGATAGGAACATGTGAGTCTGTTCTGTGGGTTTGCCAAGCAGGTGAATCTGAGATGTTTACTCCTTTAAATAGACTCGTTTCACAGCAGCCGCTTTGACATGAGATAACAAGGTAAACACAGGTGTTACTTATGACATTAATTCAGGTTCTGTTACATTTAAGTGTAATTGAGTCTTTCCAGTGAGCCAGCATGCACAACAGCAGGACCCTGGCTCTGTTGGACCTAAATAGAACAGAACCATAATTAATGTCATTAGTAACACCTGCGGGGTATAAAAAGTCTATTAGGGCAGTGGCACCTTCAGAAGCCTCAACAGTGAATAGGGGGGTTAATGGTGAAGTCACTCAACACTCTTCCATGCTTCCTTTGAGTATTGATGAGACCTGCACTCACCTGCGCTACACCTCAGCTCAGTTGGCAGGAAAAAATGGTAGCATTTTACATTTCTGGAAGCCAAGGATATGTTGAAATTTCACATTTCAAGTTTTGTGACGTAGTATTAAGGGAGTGGAAAACACCATGTTAGGTGTGTGAGGTGGTGGATGGCATGCCGCACAATCGAAAGGACTTCTGTAGACTGGGGTTTGACTCCAGTGTCAAGTGAGAATTGTTTTTGTTTTTTGCTATATTGTTACTTCTTAACCAACTTAAGATAACATTTTGTAATGGTAATCATGGCCTTTTCCTTACCTTAACCATAACAAAAACCTTTTCCTAATCATAACCATTACGACAAACCCTTTCCTAACCTCAACTATGACTTTTTCCTAACCTTAAACATGACAACACACTTTTTTTCCTAACCATAACCATGACTTTTTCCTTAACGTTAACCATGACACCACACTTTTCCCCCTAAACTTAACCATGACACCACACTTTTTTCCCTAACCTTAACCATGACTTTTCCCTCACCTTAACCAAATTGTCATGGTTGCTAACAAAAATAAACAAATGGCTAACCAGTGTTGTGCATGACAAAAAGTAATCATCAAGTGACGATGCAGGCTCCATCACACTGGCTATAAGTGTACATGTTGATAGACAATTTTTGGTTTGGAAATGTTGAAATTTCAACATATTTGCTGATTTGCTTATTCTGCAAGTGGGCTGTGCAGCTATACAGCTATAGCTTGAAAGAGCTTCTTCAACAGCAAATTTATACCAACAGGCAGAGATGGGATACTCTGGCTCAGAACAGTTTGTCGAACAGTGCAGAAACCAAATTCTG
>OMLB01064245.1:11883-30251 GCA_900302555.1 Myripristis jacobus | reverse complement strand
TGCTCTTGCGGATGGTGTGGTGGAAGGGGAGGACTGTAGCCAGAGTTACGCAGACCGGCAAAGAGATATGGACAGGAGGCAAGAGGAGAGGAGGAGAGAGAGACAAACAGGGACCTCGAGAGGATCATCATCATCAAGTCCTCACGTCCAGGATGAGAGTCCCTCTCAGGGTGGGCTGCGGTGGGCCAAACTGTTTGGAGCAGGAGCAGATCCTTCCACCAAAACACAAAGCCCATCTCAAAGCCACAGTGGGGCACAAACCAAAAGGTAAGCACAAGCACTGAGCAATCTTCTTCAAGTACAGGACTTTTTTTATTTATTTATTTATTTATTTTTACATTTTTTTACATTTTTTTTTTAATTCAAAAAGGATTCATTTTTAAACCAAATTAAATTATAGTTTACCAGCAAATTCTGTTGCATCAAACTTTAAAACTGGTTTAAAATGAAGAGGGATTAAATTTCAACCTTTCTTTAAACCTCAGTTTAGTTTTTACTCAAAACCTAGATTAAATTTAATTATACTGTGACATAACTCTAAACTCCAATTTAAACTATGATCTAAAAAATTAAAAAAAGAAAAGAAAATTGTCAGAGAAATCGAGAGAAAAAATCCTAAAATTTTCAGCAAAACATTCCTGGGAAATTACCATATCAATGCCAGTAATTAGCTAAAATATTTTTAAAATTACAATAAAACTATGTTCAACATTTTTAAAAATATATATTTATGTTAGATCAGTGATGCTGATCAACATGTTGAAGCTGCCTTCAGATGCATTTCACAGGCATTTAACCTCCACATCTTTAAGTTTATAAATGAATCCTAGTTGGTGCAGCCCACCCTTTAAGATGTGTGTTTCTTTAACCTCAGGTTTAATTCTCTCATTGTGTCTTGTGACATTGGGACCTATAGTCATGCTCATTTCATACTGTAACTCTCTATCCACTTTTCCCTCACAGGTACAGGAGACCATCACAGTGGCTGCATTTGGACAGATCACAGCTTGGACTGTTGGCGCAGTCCGTGTGGTCAGTGAAGCTCGGTGGAGCTCAGACTGACAAAGACTAGGATTCAGAGAAGTCTAGATCCTCTGAAGTTGGGTGACGGAGTAGAGACTATTTACCACACCTTGATTGCATGATAATTACTTTATACTACTGCAAAGCTCAGTGCTCAGTCTCACTGGCTCACTGGTCAAAAAGCACATAACAGTCAGTTTAATATTAACGCATGAGTGAAAGTTTTCACTGTGTCCATAAATGCGTTTCCACTTTGGAATAACTGAGCGGTGGAAGTGCTTGTGTTAAGAATTACTCTCCTACTTTCCTATCAAATAATGTCAGTGAAAATTGACCTGCCCAAGACTGTGACCTCATACCATTCTTGTGATACAAAACTATCCATATCACACACATCTGTCAGTCTCTCCACTCCTGTACCTTTCATCTAGTCTAGAAAAAAAACCCAAAAGCAATATCCTACACTCTTATTAGTGCCAAATATGCCATGCACCAGCCTCCTGTAGTGGATTGTGGGTGATGTATTACAGTTCTTGTGACTTGTTTTTGACCTAATTCTCAGCATGAATTTATGTGCATGAGTTAAAAAAAAAAAAAAAAGTAGGTGCTACAGTATTTATTCGAGTAGGAGCTTGAATTCACCTCTTAACTTCCTATTAATGTTTTTATGCCTGTATAGATAAGTTTTGAAAAATTTCTGGCCATTGAATTTTAGATATGTGCGGAAGTGTTTGGTTTATACAGATAGTTTGTCTCCCGGTTGCACAAATATAAGCCATCATGTGGTTGTTTCAGGTATATAGATGTGTATCAGGTATATTTTAATAGACTGGTTATAAGCTAATAACGGAGACAGGAAAATTGTTCTCTGCATCTGTTTAATTGAATTTTTTTAATGTATTGCAATAATGTGAAATAGGTGGAATTACACCCAGCTCCATTTCCCCTTCAACCGTTGAATGCATCCCTCTAATGCCCAGTGACAATCAACCTCTGTGAATAAAGACTTGACATATTTAATCTTCTTGTTTCATCAACAATACTGTAAGTTCATGTTACTGTAATTGCTGTACCACAAAATTCAATATAAACCAGTTTATGAAAGCATGCAACTATAGTGTTTTACTATGATACAGAGGGTCCTGAAATGCATTTGGTCCATAGGATACAATATCCTCTGTCATTTGAGTTCACTTGGAGTCCAGCACAAACCGTTGCCATAGTGATGTAAGGACTTTCTGATCAGATTATAAACTTGACACTCATTTCGTCATGCCAGTAATTCATCATCCTTTTATTGAGCTGCACAATGGTCTGCTGGACTTTTTCTTCTATGAGTTTCCTTTGTGCTTCCTTTTGGCATCGTTCGTCTGCAGTGCACTCAGTGCATTTTGGGTAAGACTGCTAAAGGTATGTCCATATCTGAATTTGTATCCTGTAGGACGATACAGAGTTACACATGCTCCAGCCTGAAGCTTTCCACTTTGCAATATAATCAGTTTCCATATGAAATATTCCAACAGTTCAGTGACTTAAGTGTCTAATATTGAGACAGACCTGGGACATGTCCTGCATATGCTGGCATCAGGCCGTGGTTTGAGGAATAGATAGGTATAGGAGGCAGGGTATTGTCCTTCTCCCCTGAGATGTCTAGGGAGGTGGGGTCACTCTGCATCTGCTTCCCAAACAGGATCAGTGCCCTGTTGGTGGTGACGGGGTAACTTGTGCCAATTAGGAAACGAGATTTTGGCACATAACCTGTGAAACCTGGACACACAGACATCAACTGGTGAGCTTCTGGAACATCTCCCAAAATCTTTGCATGAGAAATAAATAGGAAACACTGCCCATTTTGTCATACCTGACATAAAGTATTTGTGTGGGCTTTCATCATCCATTGAATATGGTGATTCCAAGGGTTTCCAGGGGTCCACAGACACGTGGGTAGTCAGGTTTTTGGAGGTGGCTGTCAGTGGTGTGTCCATTTTCTTGAGTGGATAAAGAACAGACATGGCACAATGCGCAAAAACACAGGCAGCTTTGTCACTGGAGATGGATTAAAATGTGTGCGCTAAGAAAACGAATTATCCGTCTGATAGTATACATGTGCTGCTGAGATTTCCTCTCAGCCTCCAAGAGAAAAAAAAAAGGATGAGTGAGAATCTCAGGGACATAATTGGTCAATCTGTGAGTGGTTTTACTGGAAAGCTCTCCAGGCCGCCTTTGTAGAGAGGTGTGCATTACAGTGCACTGACACTGGATCTCCAACATGCATTATTAAGCTATCAAACTATCAAGACGTGTGTGTGTATGTGTGTGTGTGTGGTATACTTTAAACTGTGGGTTGATCGACTTGCTGACAGCTGGCAGATCTGTTGATTGCAGACGAACCCTTGTACTCCGGTCCTGGTTAAACTCAGACAACGCTTTGCGGCACGTTTCGGTGTAGGTATGTGCAAAATAACACCGCCTTTTGGGAATAAAGCCTATAAAAGTAACAAACCTATTAACATGCACTGATTTAAAAAAAAAAAAAAAAAAGCCAAGCCAAGCACTCCTGTCTGCTTGTGGTGTATACCTGTATATCCTGGCATTATCTTCTCCAGGTTTCTTCCCTTCCCACAGCTGGTAACATCCTGAGGCCAGGTGTCAGACTCTGTGCTGGGAATGTGGCCCGTGTGCAGGACCAGCCGCTTGGAGTGCCTCACCTCCGGCCCGCTCAGCAGCTGGGCTGTGAGCTGGCCGTACGTCTGACCCAGGTGGTACTTCAGCTGTGGGCAGTACCCTGCATAACTGGAAACACAGGCAGCTCAAAGGGAGGAGGAAGTCCTAAAGTAGAGTCACCAGATTTTCAGAAGCAAATCTGGCAACATGTGTGATGTACTGACAGATAGTAAACAGAGGTTACAGAGGAGATATATTAATATCTTTGTTTTTAATTAATGAATTAATTAATTAATCAACCAATCAATCAATTAATTAATTAATTTGCTAATTTCCAGCGGGGGTTTGCTATTTTGCTACTTTATTCTTCCTTATTTTCTGGTAATTTTTAAAAAAAATATATATATTTTGTTGTTGTTTTTTTGTTTTGAATTCAGTTTCGGTTCAGTTGTTTTCCAGAGAGGTTTTTCTCATTTCACTTTAGTTTGTATTGTTTCAAAATGTTCAGTTTTAGTTTATTTTTTATTAGTTTCAGAGTTAGTTTTACTTAGTTTTTCTGTATTCTAACATGGAAGGTGTTTGTCAGAATAGGTTTTCCCTGTAAAGGCAGCAGACTCCCAGTCCTATTGACATCCCAGTCTCTAACATCAGCACTGCCGCCTCCTCATGCAGGTTGTGATGACATATTTGATCAAACTGACAAACACGAAACCCATGAACCCCCCCCCAAACACATTTTCTGTGTGTTTATTTTAGTCTAGTTAGTTTTGCATGCACACAGTACTGTTTCAGTTAGTTTTCATTTTCCCCTCTAAACTTTAGTTTTTATTTTTGTTTCAGTTAGCTAAAATATTTTGTCACACCAAGTTGTTTTTAGTTTAGTTTTAGTTCATTATCATAACCACACCAGGGACAAAGCATCAAATCAGGGGACTGCATGCACCTTGTGACCTTATAGTGGCACTTAAGCCAGAAACAATATGTCAGGAAACCTACCAACTGCTACTACTGCTACTACCAAAAACTTCAACCTAAGTCTCCTGAGAAACTCCCCTGCCTTGCATTTTCAAGAGACCAACCAACACCCTGTATTCTCATGATTCGACAGTATTAATGAAGCATTAAGGCCAAGTGCAACGTTACACAAAACATCTGAAACCAGACCTCTCTTATATTATTTCATATTTCAGTCTACTTTCAGCAGGCATACTCACCCCGGTATGTACTGTGGATCAGGTGTGACCAGAACTTTGCTAAATTTCGGTGGAAATTTCTCCATCATGAGCCAGGTGAGTGCAGGTCGCCCCGCGGCTCCGGCTGTTTTGCTGGTTGCTAGAGAGAATCAAACATAAACACAGTGATCCGCAACAGCCAAGTTCCGTCAGTCAGAGTCAAAAACACCTGAGGGCGACCATGAAAAACCTCCAAGGAAAAAATACTGAAGTAATCCTTTAGTCTCTAAGGGTGCGGCTGTGTTTGACTAACCATGTCATATTCAACTGTATTTCTAATGGCACTTTTTATCCTTTCCTCCCTATTCCCCTGGGAACTGAACTGCAATTAAAAGTCAATTAGTAGTCAGTTCGCGCATTTTTTTTTTTTTTTTAAATTTCCGTTGATGCCACTGCAGTGCTTAAATAATAGTCAATTATATTATCAACTTATTGTTTTTTATATTACATCTGTACACTGTCCCTCTAAGATGTATTTTTGGGTGACAGCAGCTCTTTTTCCTTCTCATTCTAAAGAAGCGCAGCCACATAATCACCCACAGCGAGATGGGACACCTGGAAGGGCATTTTTCATCTGTGGGTTTCAAAATCAAACGTTTTACCAGAGTAAGTATTTTAAATATAGACCAGTAGCTGAATTATCAAATGAAAAGGTTAAAGCCTTAAGGCAGTGCAAAAATGTCCACCTCACCACGGGAATTAACTGCCTGATTGTTTGTCTTTTTTTTCTTTGTCTTCTCCATAAATAAATAAAGAAATGAATAAATAGCGAGGTGAGAGTCTTGAGACGTGTCAATGACGACACCTAGCGACATGCAACAGTAGTCTAACTAAATGATGTGGAAACAAATAAACAAACAAATAAATAAAAGAGTGTGGGGGCAAAAACTGATGAATGTCTTACCCTGTTCACACAGTTTGTCAGTTTCTAAAATATAAAAATCATGTAGATCTTGCAGCTGCATGCACAATCTGGAAATAAGATTTAACCTTTAAACAGGCAGGAGTGGAAAATGAGTTGTTGGAATACAACATTTCCATAATTATTTTTTAAATATACTTCAAATATATTTTGGACTTTAGGAGCTGTGCCTCCCAGGATACATTTCCCTATTAATGTGTAATTAGTGTCATAATGGTGAAATGTTTAATTTGTTGACGAGAAGTGATACATTCCTGTTTGCCTTGATTGTTTACATCACACATACTAGTTTTTAAATTGATTGGATCATTCCTATCAGTGTATGGGCCAACAGAAACCTTCAGTTCCACCAAGTGAATAGCAACAAAAGTTAAAACATTTTTTTGCTTGCAGGGATCTCCTCTATTACTCTCATCCTCTCTCAGATTTTTTTTATTTGCTTTTCTTCAGCCATAAAATGAGCTAACTGCCCTACAGGAAAATATATGGGTATACTGTACGAGTGCATGACAATATCTGTTTTTATCTGTTTATCTGTTTTTTTTTCTCTCTCTTTAATTTAAAATTAACAGGTTGTCTAGTTTGAAACTAAATTTTCTATACTGTACGTTGGTGCGTTGTACAATCTGACAACAGACATACATTTTAAAGGTTGCTAAATAACACCATGAACAATGTTAGACCTTTTTTTTACTCATATTTAGACAATAGTTATAATTGGTTTTGTGAATTTATATTGCTGTTTCATTGAAAATAACTATGATTAATATCTAATTACTCAACACACGGCCAGCATGTCCTGCACCACTGTGGGCCATGATGATTTCTGATCAGGCTGACTAAACCCTGACAGATAACCTGAATCAAGGAATGTAACCTGGATAATGGTACCAGACAAGACTTTTGATGAATGATCACTTGACCGGGTGAAAACCAAAAAGAGTCTGTATGTCCGGGTGCACTTTGTCTGTTTTAGGGATTTAAGCAGCCAACAGGACAAAGACAATGACTGATGTAGCTGTGGGAGGACTGTGCAGGCCTGTAGCTGAAAATAGCGAGGGGACACGTGCTTCATAGTTGCATGATTCTGAATGAGTCTGGGTATTTGACCTGATGAGCCTGGCTGTCTCTGTTCACCTGAGGAATGCAGAGGACAGGAATGTCTGCTCGATGCATTCCGAAAGGTCCAGATATCTCCTGGTGTTGCAACGATGAAATTTTGTGACTTCAGCTTTTGCTCGCCATTCCTGTACTCACAAACATTTTTCTTACTTACACCCATACCTTTTAGGTATAGGTTTAAAAGGTCCTTTGGCCCCACAGCCATAAGGCTCTTTAACAGCTTTTAAGGCCCTTTAACAGCTTTTAAGGCCTTTTAACACATCCTAAACCCCCACCACCCCCCACATCCACATCTGGACTGGACTTGAGCAATAACTGCTGTTTTTATTATGCTTCTATTATGCTATGGTATGCTGCTCGTATGTATTTTTTATATTTATCTATTTATTATTATATGTTATATGTTTGTGTTTTTTTGAGCTGCTGGATACCTGAATTTCCCTGTGGGATGAATAAAGTATCTTCAATTCTATTCTAGTCTACCTGGAATCACATGTGTACTATTTTCTTAATTATGCCCACTATGAATAAATGGGTGATGCTAAGGTATATGGATCACTAGAAGGGTGTCTTTTCCTCTCAGTAGTGCTCAGATTTATTCACAACAGATTCCAGGTTGCTCTCGGCAAATGCCGAGCGAGACTTTCGTATGTCCGTGTCATGACTTGTTCCCTGTTATGGCCGGGTTTCTTCAGGTTGGAATGCAGGGGGAAACATACGTTGAAAAAGGTGTTGCAGATGAGTCATTTTCTCCCTGGAGTTACAGTGACAGGAAGGGGCAGGTATGAACAAGGACGGATGGTTGGGAGGTGTGGTGAAGGAACATAGGCGGAACGGTCAGGATGTTTTGAATTTTACATCACCATCTCACCTCAGTTAGTCACCGTGTGGCTTTTCGGAAAGCAGTGACTTTGGGTCTTTTCATGAAGTCTGAGAAGACGAGGGAACTTGGGCATTTTTTAGGATGAATCTATACAGGAGCTTTGGAAACCTTTTAGAGACTTGGGTAGCTGAAGGAGGCCCGTGCTCTGACCCAGAGCAGGACAAATGGCTTGGCAGTGACTGTGGAAATTCTCTTACAGCTTCCCCGGACATGGGGACAAATCTGCGCTCAGAATCAGTGGACTCTGGAGTGGAGATGGCCAGCTCTGACACTTCATTTCCTTCTCCATGTGGCTCTGTGTCAGTCGGGAATCCAGAAATAGATCCAGTCTCGACAGAGAGAGAGGAGGACAGACTCACCCCTGTCTCAACATCACAAACACAGGATTGCTCTGTGGACTTGCACCTAAAACTGGAGCAAGCTCTCCAGAGGACGCAACCGAAATGTCAGAGACTAAGGAACAACCCCATGTCCCATACAGGTGATGTGGTGCTCAGGCAAAAAACGTCTTCACTTACCAAACAGCACACATCAACCTTGGTGAAAGGTCAAAGGTCAGAGAGCTTTGAGCTAAGGACAACAGTCAGACCATTAAAGCCAAGCAGACACATGTCAGAGCCACGCAGACGACCTCTGTCCCTGCACTCTGCAGCTCAGACAAAGACAGAGGTGAGTTGCTATTGTCTGGGACACTTTTGAAATGGCTATATTCTGCTTTCAGTACTCTTAGTCAGTAAATTTTTCATTTATTGACCTCCTTAGAGGAATTTTTAGGGTATGGACCACAGAGGAATATCTTTCCCACAACCAATACAGTAACAGGAACAGTAACATAATAATAATAATACAACATAGGAACACAATCATCACAACAAACAAAAACAGTCCTTTTAGTGAAGAAACCAAAAAGGGTCCAGTTTTTGGTTCCACACCTGAGTCCAAAACCTTCACAGTGATATGCGTAATAATGCACAGCACAGTCCTGAACTTGGTTGTGTTTCACAACAGGGCCCAGAGGC
Source organism: Myripristis jacobus (assembly GCA_900302555.1). NCBI lineage: Eukaryota > Metazoa > Chordata > Actinopteri > Holocentriformes > Holocentridae > Myripristis > Myripristis jacobus. The sequence continues at coordinate 21,386 of OMLB01064245.1, read as the reverse complement.
AGAGTCACAGAGATGTAATAAAGCCTGTGTTTTTCCCCAGCTACAATGTTGCAACAAATATATACACATTAAGTTTCCAGTTCAAAGCGGGGCAGGCATGTAATTACACATAAGTGATTGCTCTCATGCCAGTGAGCTGTCATGACTCCCTCTGTGGTTCTTAGGATCAGAAACCAGTCTGTCCAGGTGAGCCTTTGCCCACAGGCATGACAGGAATGGGGCAATCAGGGCGCTCAGCAGATGGAGAATGTGTGTGTGTGTGTGTGTGTGTGTGGGTGGGTGGGTAACTGATGACAATCCTAATGTGTTTTTGATAAGACTGTAACACGTGCCCCCACTGAAAGGTGGTAAAAATGTCACCTGATTTACATAATGATTTTGGCCAAGAATGCATACACATTTTTAAAAATTGCACAGACTCTTTCCGCTTTTTTCTTTTGCCATAATGTTGCGTAGGCTGGGAGTTAGTTGACACCTTCACGTGTGGGTGTTGGTCATTTATTTAAATATTTATTTTGTTTCGTGATTTGACAGTATTGTATAACTTGAATCAGTTTTAACTTTGTGTTTTCTGCATTACTTGTTTTTATTGATTTTATTCCCGTGAAGTGCTTGATAAGACAAGTGCTCAATAAATAGAATCATTAGTAGTTGCAGTTTTATTTTTTTGGTCTCTGGGTGTGTGTTTGGGTTTGCCACATAAGGAGAAAGAGTCTTCCTGCTTCAGTGAGTACAGTATCTGTGCCAAAAGCCTTTTAAAGGCTAAATCAATATAATTACCCCTATGACTTCCAAGTTCAGTCCTGCCTCTAAATGACAAAGGACAAAATTACCACACAATTAGTTTTGAAGACAGTTAATAAAATGGTATGGTTCACTGCTACTGCCAGATGACAGTCTATTCAATTCTAGTCTGTTCTATTCTATTTTAGTCTATTCCTTAGGTGCAGCACAGGAAATGGTAGGGTTTTTTTGGTGGTTGAATTTCACCTATGCCATTTTTGTATCTACGCAATTTCTCAAACAGCTGAAGTGTTCAACAACCATGAAAAACTGGACTTGGGACTAAATCTGTATGCATTTTATTTTACTTTGTATCCTAGTGTTCTCCATGTGCTTACTGATGTGTGCAGGACCATGGCGAACAAGGGCGAGAGAGACTGAGTCCTGGGCTCAGCTACTTGGAACAGGTGTGCAAAATGTTAGAGGAAGTTGCCAGACTACAAATTCACAACCGGGGATTACAAATGGAGGTTGATGCCCTCCGGGAATACCATGCCAAGCAGGTGAGTCAGGTGAAGTATCACACTCAAGTATGGGATATTTTGAGCCTGCAAATGCGAGGCAAATGAGAAATCATCTCATTTGCCATAATTTGCTGGGCTAATGAGCATGATGTGGAGTTGACAGGCTGATGACCCAATTTCAACACATCCTGTCTCTAATGACAACATGTGTTCCTGCAACCTGGGGGGAACATCATCACATAATTCTCTTTCTTACCGTTTGTCTCTCTGTTAGGCTCCAGAAACCCTGGGGTGTGATGAAAAAGCTGTTGTGGAGGACCCGTCTTCTTGTCAAAGACATGAAACTGCCAGAGTAGAGCGTGTTTCCAGTGAAACACAGTGGCCAAATTCTTATACTTGCCATGATTTTCGGCGAAGGTCAGCATCGGATACAAGAATAGCAGCTGGACATTTAAGTGAGTCATCGTCTACCATATTCTTTAATTTAATTTAATTTAATTTAATTTAATTTAATTTAATTTAATTTAATTTAATTTAATTTAATTTTCAAAAAAATTGTTTAATTTAATGTTATTTATTTTGTGACAAAATGTGTTTGATTGCATTTATACAGAAACTATATTCATAGAGTTGAGTGTTGTATGTTTTTGCAGGAAGGATGAAACTGGACACTAGAGGGCAGTATGCGAGTGGAGATGATCTGCTTGAGCAAACAGAGGAAGAGCTTGAAAAGCAGGTAAAATACACTACATCGCTATGTCACACATTTTTTTCTGAGACAGTCACCTGCCGGAAATAAACAAAATAAAATGAGAGTAAAGCGCATATTATTATTACAAAGTCCAGTTATATTATTTTGTATGTGTGGCTTGTATTAATGCATATAATTATAAAAGATAATTTTGGGCAGTATCTACTAATATGCCAGCTCTTTGACAAACAGCTCATTCAATGTGTCTCTTCAGGAACTTAAGAAGGCAGGGCAGAGTAAAAGCAAGACGTGGAGGTTAAAGATTGGGTCTTTGAGAAGAGAGGAGTCAACTGCCATGTCGGACTCAGAGATAAATGGGTGAGATGCTATGTTTATAACAGTGACCTCTAGGGGAGATGTTTTATTAATCTCATATGATGCATGATGCTCTTTGGAAATGTCTGTGCTGCTCCAACATGGCTGCCAGCCATGCTGACGCAGTGGTGTAAAGCTAATGCACAGTAGGTGCTGAGCCATTGGTGGGTGTTAATTTTCAGGACGTACATCTGCTCCTCCTCATCTTTGTCCCGTGAAAAAAATCACCACTGAGCTTGCATGCTGGCTTCAATGCCCTAACATGAGAGGCTCAGTCTCTATTTAATGGTTTCTTTGTTTACTCCTATATATATATATGTAAAGCCAAGAGATGCATCCATCCAAGAAAAACAGTGCCAGACGTCGGCTGAGCCAGCTGTTCAGGAGGCGAAGGGAAATTCTGCCTGTGTGAGCGGACCACACCGTTTCTCTCAGGATTTTTGGACTTTTGGTTTCAGAATGTCTTCCCTACACTGTCACAGCTGCTGTGAAACTGCCCTTTAATTTGAATTCATGTGCTACAGCTGACTACCATCCTTATTTATTGTTCGGCATGTATGTCACTTCATTGTTTACATTAAATTGTGCCTGGGAATGATAAATGCATATGTCACACATTTTGTTGTATTTTCTCTGTCATGTAACTCATCATCCATGGTTACTATGGTGATACAAACTTGATATGCATTTCTTCAGATTTGTATCTTTGTCCTTTTTCTTCATGGTTAGCTGCAGTTTGTTAGAGATTATGGACTGTGCTCTATGCGATGAATATTGTAAGCAATAATACAATTATTATGTACATAATGTCACTGCCTCTCTCTGATGTATTCATTGCTTATTCATTATCAGAAAATATTTTTGTCCTGTTTTACCTCTGCAATAACATAAGCCATACCTCATGTAGATATTTTTAAAGCCTGGAAGATCAAATATGGCTGCTCACCACAGATTGCCTATCTGATTTCAGTGATCATTTTTAGGCTCTGATAATGGATCTTTATCCCTGAAACGGCAGATTTGCCTTCATTAGACGGCAAAAGCCAACATATTGTGACTTAAGTCCTTCTGTGTATTGGCAGGCAATCCATAACCAGTCCAGGCCAAGCAGAGAGAGTTTTCTCATTTGTTTAATCTTTATTCACCTAGGTTGAGGGGATAGTTCTCCCCTGGCATTCCCATGTAAAGAGATGTCAATGACAAACACATCCAAACAAGAGAGGGTGAATAGGATTTCAGTCCATACATAAAATACATTTATTTACTATATTTCTCCCTGTTTATCTGCAAGTGTCCATCAGCATCCATTAGTCCCACACAGCATCCATCTGTGCTATTAAATATATAGAGATACGTCTGTGGAGGGATTTATGTATGTGAGAGATAGAGGGATTGGCAGATAGGGTAGCGGGTAGAAGAAAAGAGTGGGGCAGCGTCGAGTCATGCCAGTGTCACCCTTGTCTACATGATGCCACAGGAGGATAAGGGGTTGGCGATCTGGCAGGTGCAGGCTGACTGGCAGTACTGGCGCACAGTCTGGTAGCAGCTGCGGTCGGCGTCGCCACCCCATTGCACAGGCCCGTTGGGGTCAGAGGGCAAGCGGCTCAGGATGCTGGTGTTTATGGCCAGAGCAGCCAGGCCATAGTCAGTGAACAGCACTGTCTCACGCCGGCATGTAGGGCAGGAGATGAACTTGTATTTGGGACAGGACTCGTACAGGATCTGCAGGCACTCCTCACACACCGAGTGCAGGCAGGAGAGGATGCGTGGACGCTTGCCTGCGAAGTTGTAGGTGTGCCCGCAGGTCGGGCAGTCCAAGGGCTCGCAGGGCATGACGGGTCCCGAAGAGGAGGAGGAAGTGGAGGAGGACGTGGAGGAGGATCGCAGCACATACTGGTTGACTATGACGTCCTCCATCTTGTAGTGGAACTGGTGGTAGCAGATTTCATTGGCACTGGTTTTGCGCTGGGCCAGGAAGCTCTGCTCCCTGCGGGTCACAGGGGCGGGGGGTGACACCATAGGCCGAGGAGGGGCGATGGTGGTGCCCGCCATCTCCAGGGTCAGGTCACTGCAGGCCTGGTTGACAATTATCTCCCCCTCACCTCCTCCATCCCACGCCACTCTGGGTGGAGGAGCATAGCGCGGCTGGGTGACGGGCACAGGGCACTCTCTGGGGAACTTCTCCGACTGGATGATCTTGACGGTGTCCATGGGGATGGTGACAGTCTGGCGCCTGAGGCAGGACATTCGCTCGTTTGGAGGTCTGTGTCTGAGAGAGAGAGGGGCTGTGGCTGCAATCAGCGCTGGGCACCCCTGCCAAGGTCTGGGCACAGGGATGAAGTTGGGCTCCGCGGTTTTCTGAAGCTCTCAGAGTCAGCCATTCGAGGGGACGTGGGGACGGATGGCTCTGTCCATGATTCCCTCAGAGATCCTCCCTGGTGGGTATCTCTGTCTTTGTGAGGGGTAGACAGGTAAAGGAGCACAGCCACAGCACTACAATCTGTCGCAGTCACTCAGTATTCACTTTGTCAGCCTATAAGCACAGATGGTTTTCACAGTCTAGCTTAGTGGTTACAGTAATTAACTAGTGGTAGTTGACCAATGTTAACTACTTAAAGGTAGTTTTTTGTTGCTTTTACTAATACACAATGATGTTCCTGTGCTGCTCTAATGCTGTACTCACACTATCTGCAGAAATGTATATTCATACACAATGACAGATTATTAGAACACAAAGATATGTTCTCACTCAGTGATAACACCAATAAATAATCTCAAATGTACATAGATTTTCACATATACACATACAGTACAGTAGAGTTTGGCGGATTTCTGCATTCACAAAGTAGAGGGACTGAGGCAGGCAGTTCAGAGAGGTTCAAGAGGTATTGTCTTACGCTGTATCCTGTGCCCTGCCAGAGGAAACTCTTGCCCTCTCAAACTAGGCTTTGGGTTTGTTTCTTGCTGAAACCAGCACTTCCTTCCTGTTTTAGGCTCAGGCTGTGTTAAGCCTGGGATTGAGTGTGTGAGAAACAAACAACAACCTTCAGAGTCCTCTCTCTGCTTTTGGTCCAATATGGTCAGGTGGTCTGCGACCCTCTCCGTGGTTTGCTGATAAGAGGGAAGTCTTTTTTTGGGAGGTGTTCTACAATGTCTCAGAGGTAAGGGGAAGCTGTTGGAATGACCCCCCGCCCCCTTTCTCCAACTCTCCTGAATTCCTCAAAGGTGGGAGTGAAGGGGTGCTTGACTTTCAGACGGAGTCCTCCCACTTGAGCCAAAGGCCTGATAACATTCTGAAGAATGACTCTGTGCTTGTCTCACTTTTGCATTGATTCAACTCCCAGTTGCTGTCCTCAGGAGGCCTTTAGTCCAGCTATCTGTAAATAGAAAGAAGAGGGGTTGACTGAATATCTGAGTATAAAATATATGCATTGCTGCTATACTGCAAAACCAAAAAATCCCATCATGTCATTTAGTTTCATATTCAGTGTTAAAAATCTTGTTTTTCTTAAAACAAAAGAAAAAAAATGCCACTGGGATTATATAATCCCATTTGTTTGCAGTGCAGTTTGATTTGAGATTTTTTTCCCCCCACAAACAAATATAAGGGGGCCTGTGTTGAAACAAGGCAGAAAATCAGGCAAATCAGCCCACGAGGATCAAGAAAATGACACTGAATAAACAAAGCAAGTTGATTAGCTGTGGAAACATCAAAATGGGCTTATCTCATCCCACTGGAAGATTTTTGTTTTCCATCAGGTTTTAAGATAAATAAACATTTTAAGGCAATGCAAATTTGATGGGAGTAAATGACTTGTTAAAATGAAGTTTTTTTTCAGTGGTCTTTAACATAAGATGAAACAGTACAGCTGGTGAGGAGGAAAGGTTTCTAGGTTAACTGGACATTTTCTTATTTATTTTCTGTAGAAATGTAAGTGCTACCACTGCTCTATGAGAACCTGTGTAAACAGGTTCACATAGACAGAACACTAGTTTGATTCAAAGGGGAAATCATTTTCATTATCTGATAGATGACAAATTAGATAATGAATGATTTATCTGTATAAGTCTAAGAAAGTTTATGTTTTGACGATTTTGGAATATTATCGGCTAAGGAACATAGCACATTTTTCAGGCCTAGCACCAACTCAAATCATGCTGTACATGAAGAGAGGTTTGTTTACGTTTGTCTCTTCCCCATGATGATTGAGATTAGCAAGTTTTGTCTTTTTCCTCTCCACGTCTGGGAAAGCAAACACAAATCCTGGCTTTGGGAGGCATTTCTTTCTATTATCTCGTTAGCACTTGGCACTAAGGCACAGCACAGAGAAGACAGATATCTTTGAATGATCTACCAGTATATCTTCCCAGTTTCCTCACGAATTTACGATCTCCCTTTAATAACTGGGATTCAAAACATTACAGAGAACAAACAACATGTTTGCTAACATGGAACTTGATCTGGTCATCTAATTCAAATCACTTAAGTAATGTTTAGTTAGCTGTTGAGCACGACCTTCATAATGCAGACTGTCAGCTCATCAGCTTGTTAGATATATGATAGGACATCAGGCACATTCGACTGAAATCCTCTATTTTTCATGTATATCTCTCTTTACTTTTTAGCGTTTTAATCAGTAGTTAACCTCAAAATGTAGAAAGAGAAATCCTCAAGGGGTGGGATACTTCTGGTTTCATTAACATGATTTTCATTTAGCACAGTGGTAAACAAACAAATATATATGAATGTGTGACTTATGCTCTTGTCCCCTCTACCCAGGGAAAAAAGGATAGCTCCTGTAAGTGTCTCTCAGACCAGGACTGAGCAAATAATACAGTATGGTATATGGCATATATGGTATTAAATACACTTTGACAGATGTTGCAGTTATGATATAATTCACAATTTTAATGGGAATCCTCATTTTTGTACCATCATTTTCATTGTCTCTGAGAGAATTATTCAAATGGTGATGATGTGATATCTGCCGGGGGCTGTGCCAAGCAAACATGCTTTTTTTTTTTTTTTTTTTTTTTTACAGCTGGAGAATGCGATTTGTAGGCCAGGGCATCTCCATGGCACCGCAACACCTCTGGTATAATAGTGCTCTGTCCCACATTTTAGCTTTATCAAAAAACTGCAGCTCCTGCATGTCTGGATATTGCACTTGGCCACACTGTGATCTCAATCATTTCAATTAAACTGTTCACTAACAATGATTTTTTTCTATTGAACCTTGCACTGCCATACATGAGCACTCTTGGATCTCAGGAATATTTATTACTTCCATTGTCTGGGCACTGTGGCTTTGACCTTATTATTAATTGTCAATCTGGGAGCTTAAAGTTTATTGTACCAACAAGCAAGATAAATACTGATAAATGTACATTGCAATACACAAACTGAGAGCTTATCTTCACTTTCCACGTTAGCAGATATTCAGGTAAATTGTATGTGACTGAAATAAACTGTATATCAAAGCCTATCTGGGCAGTATAACAATAACTGTTTGGAGCAGGTGCTTATGAAACTGTTGAGCTCCTGTTTCTATTCTTCTCATGCCGCTAGCATTCTGTCAACGCTCATTAGCATCCTCTGATGCACAGAGATGGCGGCTGTAGCTTATTTAGAGGCTACCATACATGGAAATACACTACAATCTGAGTGGAGCTTGCATGGAGGGATTGTGTCATACTGTATGTGGGTGTAGGAGCAAAAAAAAAAGAGTATAGATGCACATTTTTATCCAAACAAAAACTGAGCACAAAGAACACCAGAGAGGGAAGATGACACATCTTTGTTCCTCTGTGCGTGGTTATCAACAGTGATGATGCATGAGGAGAGAAAAAAAAGGGAGCAGAGGAGGTGACCTACATGACGAGTACAAGAGAGAGAGAGAGAGGGAAAGAGAAGCGAGCAGGACCAGCACAGTGCGGGTCCTGGTTTCTATTTCTGGTTTGTTTATCTATGCACTTCTTAGTGGTTTCCTGCCCCCAACCTTTGCTGAAGATTCACTCTGAATGAGAGACGTGCACCTAACAGGCGGAAGGAGACCATTAATCCCAACCCCCAACTATTCACACTTTAAACACCACAGGCACCTTTACATGTGATACAGTTGGGGTATTTGCGAACCAGCATAAAATATCCTATTCTTCCTTGTGCTCCCTCCTGATGAATCTGCTGACACATTTGAAAGGTGCACATTGTTTCCCCGGCCCAAGACAGACGTGCTGGCCGGTGTCACCCACAACTGCTCTAAATGCATCCCTCCGGCACCGCAGTGCTGCAACGCTTCTCCCAAAATAACCTCTCTCTTTCACCTTCTCTTCCTCTTGCATTCACCCACATGCACAGATATATGCATTCAAACCTCCCCAGGAGCGAGAGGGTGATAATGGGCTCACGTTCAAACCGGATCCGCTGAAGTTCTGAGTCGTATAGAAAATCGATTCTCCCTGCGTGCCATTTTTAAAAGTTCATTCAAGTCAGCGGGCCGCGCTTGTCCTTGCTTGTGATTTCTCACAGATACTCCGTGTCTACAGGCACAAGCCACAACTGGACAGCATTTAAACTCAGTCTGTGCCAGCGGAGTTGCCTGACAATGGGATGTGTCGACTTGGACAAGCAACCGGGCCGCCTGAGGAGCCTTTGAGCCTAAGGGGAAATGAATCATCTAAAATTACCCTCTAATTTGGTGACAGCGTTATGAAAGAGACTGATAACGGTTGGAGTCTGCCTGCTGAAGGGCAAGCTTTGGCACAAGCTCCTCAGAATCGACGGAGCCCTCTCTCGTTACGTAAAAAGCTCATCTCTGACCTAGGCACTGTATTAACACAGCTAAACTGCTGCAGCACTCCCGGAGTTCCAACACGGTGTGTGTCTGTGTGCATGTGTGTGTCTGTTTTGAAAGCCCCAACCTCCGCATAGCTCTGGATCCTCTCCCTGCCAAGGAATTACACTAATGAAATCATGAGAGGCATTTGACCTCGTCATCACAAACAAGAGCAGGAACATAAGAGAGACAGAGCTGGTTGCAGAGATCTGAGAGTCAGTTTCAGCAGCTGATTTTGGTAGCCAATTTCCTCATACACACAAACATTACTGCATACACATCAAGGAGACACACACACACACACACACTCCCTTTCTGTTTCTCAGACTCCTAGAATATTCTCACCCTCAGACA
>OMLB01064245.1:0-11583 GCA_900302555.1 Myripristis jacobus | reverse complement strand
GCAAAAACACACACACACACACACACACACAACCCCAAACGCCTAGAACATTCCTATCTTCTCACACTCCTACTCTCTTCCTTCTCTCTCTCTCTCTCTCTCACACACACACACACACACACACACACACACACACACACATTTCTATCCAAGTTGTCATACTCACAGAGGATGCATTCCACCTGAGCATAGCGGAGAACAGGAGAAGGGCATCATGTTCTGAATGAGTCAGAGACACCATGCACATCTGTCTGTCTCCCAGCCTTTCTGTCTATTTTGTCTGCTCAGGTCAGCAGTCTTTACGGACATCTATTTATACAGTTACAGACTCATCTATCTATCTATCTATCTATCTATCTATCTATCTATCTATCTATCTATCTATCTATCTATCTGTCTATCTGTCTATATATGTGTCTATCTGTTGACCAGGGCTGGAGACGACAGCATGTCTGGGGCCGGTGCCCCTATACCACATACCAGCAGTATGTCAAGTATGCAGGCTATGCTGAGATTGGGATCCACCTTCATGTCTCGGCTGGCAAAAAAAAAAAAAAAAAAATCATCACCATATCCAGTTCGGCCACTCTGCGTTATGATGTATTTTGATTACATAAAATGTTATGACCTTAGAGCTGACTGGGGACAAATCCCCAGATTTACTGAATGTAAGCTGGCGGCGGTTCCTCTCTGGAGATCAGAGAGCTTGTAAGGATTGCAAAGATAAATTCAATAGCACGCTGGCACTGTATGCTGTTAAACTGGTCTTAAATTAAATACAGCAAATGTGAGCAGTATGATTCATATTAGTGTCATATTTGGCAAATTTAAAGTGTGAGGAATGTATGTATGCAGATGACAACTAACCAACTGTAACTAATTCATGCTTTGTCTGTTTTTTATAGGATGTGATTTACATTTTTATGATGCAGATTTGTCCAGAGGTGATCTGGTCTGTGCTATCAGTGCTGACATTATGCTGCCATATCGTATAATACTTGAAATGCCAAAAAATACATTTTCATAATTCTTCACAGGATTCAGGCCCTGATGTTAGAGTGGCTGCCTCTGAGGATTTGCTTGTTATATTTACCAGTAAACTGTGGCTGCATGTCATTATTCTTTATGCCACTGTGCAATGCACGTCTGATGGTTGTGCTTTTGCCTGAGTGGAAAGTGTTTAGTGAGTGGGTGAAGAGGAGTTGATGTTATTATTATTTTTTTTTTAATAATTCAGCTTGCTGTCATTCATAGCCGACGACGGCCATTTTGCCTCGCAATTCATTACAGCCAAGTGCTCTTTGTTCTCGTCAATGTGGCTTCCACAGAAACGTAGCAGACAGCACACAGCTCAACACATCCAGGAAAATAACAGCAATGGCAATAATCCCCACTCCTGACTCAGACCTGATAGTGGATTTATGAGGGAAATGTTGAGCAAATGTCCAGCCAGTCAATATCTCCAGTGGCTTGATTGATTGAGACCATTGATTTTTTTTTTTCAAAGGAGGCTGTCTCAGCACAGAGGTAAGGTAGGAGGCATTGTCGCTGTGGTGTGAATGGACGCTCAGAAACACAAGAAGGGCTCAGGCGTGCGATGGGGGGGGTGAGGTGGCTGGGTATTTGGGCCGCCTGCTGCTGTGGCTGTGTGAGATGGAGCCGTTTTAACATGCTGCTTCGCATGTGGGAGGGGTGCGTCAGGAGCAGCGGTTATGCAATCGCAGCATGGTGTAGCCAGTGCTTTGACTGCAGCGCCGATGTATGGTCAATATGGAGATGCCTTAGTGCTGCTGACAGCTACAGAACAGGCCGTCCCTGCCCTGTTCCTATCACCCTCCCCTCCCTCCTCCTTCCCTTTCTGTCCGTCTGCCTGTCTGTCTGCCGAAAGGTCTGTCATATGTCATAACTTCTGGTTTTGTGACACCCTCGAGATACCCCTCTGCCCACAAGCCCATGCATCATTACATGTTATTGACAGTGTCTGAGCTTTGTTTGTGGTCAGTGCAGATAGGCATGCAGGTGTGTGCATGTGTATGCTTATGTATGTGAGCGCGCGTGTGTGTGTGTGTGTGTATGTGTGCATCCATCTGTATGTGTGTCTGTGTGTCTGTGTGCACAATGGGTGAGCATGATGCAAGAGCCATGTAAAAGGCAGCGTAACATGTAACCAAGCAGCACGCAAAGGCATTCTCTATGTTTCATTCTCACACAAAGAGAAAAGATAATGACCAGGAGACTGAGATAAAGAAGCCACAACACGTGTCAGATACAAAAGCATCACACATTACACAATACATGTTCAGTATACACAGTAAAACCTCAGTATTTCAACACAGGCACACAGGTACGGAGCAGATGCGGAGCCTTTTCTCATACTCACCTAGGTGCCTACGCACTTTTCCTCCTCCAGTCTGTATTCACCTCCATGTTCCTCTTGTCGTTCCTGTGCCTGTAGCTGCTGACGATGTTGTTGATGCTTTCCTATGAACATAATAAAGCCGCTCAGTCTCTGTATTCGGGGTACCGGAGGATGTTACACAAGGAGGGAGGGAGGATACTCACTCCTGTTCATGTGATTTTTAGGAGGGTGAAGGGGAGAAGGCAGGGGTCGAGGGAGGAAAAGATGAAGGAGATGTAAGATGGAGGAAGCTGTTGCAAGGTGGATGCGTCACGTCTTGAGCCTCCCTGGTCGAGCGGTGCATCCTTCTCTTCTCCTCTCCTCCTCACCTCTCTGCTACCTTTGTCCTTCACTCTCCCACCCTCACTGCCTCTCCTCTGTGCTGTGGCTGAGCGGCTCCGTCTGGTATCTCTTTCTCCATCCCTCTTTTTCTCTCCCTCGTCCTCGGCCAGTCAAATTATTCAGCGCACACTGGGTAATGACCTGTGCCTCTGTGCAGCCTCTCTCGGTGTGGATGTGCGCTGTCTCCTTCTTCCAGCCCGTCTCCTTCTTTTAGTCTCCAAGCCTCCGGTCTTCAGCTGAGCCTGCTTCTCCTTTCCTCCTTTCCTTGTCCTCTGTTGTTATCTCCCCTCTGTCTCAGCTGCCGTTCATTACCCCTGCTCTTTCTCCTCCGCCGTCTGCTCCAGTCAATGCGCCTCTGTGCACACACACACAGTCACACATGCGCAGCGTGTTCATGCATACACACACACACACAAACACCCTCTCTGTGTATTTCTAGCTCCCTCCTTATGCATGTGGCTTATTCTGCCCCCTCCTCCTTCCCTCTCTCTCTTTCTGTCTCTGTCTCTCTCTCTATCTCTCTCTATCACACATGCATGCACATACTCCCTCTCCCTCTCCTTCTCTCTCTCTCTCACTCTCTCTATCTGCAGTATACACTGCAGTGCCTCTGCAGGCTGGATCACGTTTTCTAGTTGCCAGTGAAAATATTTCAGCCAATGAGGAACGTTAACAATGCTCACCACCCCACCCCCTCCCTTTTTCAGTCATGCACATATATGCACATACACACACATACATACATGCATGCACGCATACACGCACACTTACGCACACACCCACCCACACACACACACACATACATATGCACATGACCTACTGAGGGAGAAGACTGTGTACACAGAGCCATGAATCACGCTCAATATACAATATTAACACACACACACAAACACACACACACACACACACACACATATGCACGTGCATGTGTGTGTATGTGCACGCATCCTGAGTACACCGGCCAGGCACACAGGAAATGTGCAAACAGATCTAATCTGCAGAGTGCAGAGCATCTGAAAAGGGAAACCAAAACATAAATCCATAACACAAATTAATTTTCTAACTGCCTATTGACTGGGAACACCGGGAAAGCAACCTTTATAGCACATAATCTGAACCCCTGTGCATTGCAATGCAATGTTTACAGTAACTAAGTTCACAAACAACCTTAAGGGCAGTGTCCCAAGCACAGACCACAGCTATGCTATAGCAGAGATATTGCAGTTTTTGCATAACCAGGATTTTAATCAGTTTTGTATTTGCTCAAGCCTTAATACTGACCAATAAATAATCCTCAGATCACAGTGAAAAAATATCATGTGATTTTATGTTTCAATCAGTGTAAGAGGGTTATATAATGTGTGCATCAGATTAGTTTGCATGGATCATTTAATGAAATCCAAAAAATAATATATATGAAAAAAAAATTCTAAGATTGTTTTTAAAGGTTGTTTATTATTATTAGTATTATTATTACTAGTTGTATTAGTGATAGTAATAATTATAGTGATAGTATTAGTATGTATGAAAAACACTTGTCCTTGTTGCCTCCAGTGTTGCTGCAAGGCAGATTGTACATTTAACAGTATGACCACTTTTTGCTAAAGAAGGGACATGAAGTTCATGACTAGCTACAAGGGACTGAGGACCTATTCAGTTAGACTGTAGGGGTGCAGTGAAACCCATCACAGGGAGAGTGGACCCTCCCTCCCCTCGAGCATGTTTGCTCATCAATCCCTGATTTCTTCATTTCTAGTTTCTCTGTTTTAACAAACCCACTGTGGGTGTTGGAGAGGCTCAGAGTTGGACCTCATTGAGGGAGCAGTCATTAAATCAAAGTGTACTTGAACTATCATGGATGGCAGGGTGGCCTGCAGGTTTGAAAGACCATCCTCCACCCAGATGATCCGCTGACAAGGGGTTTCAGCCCCTGCCATGGATTCAGTGTCCTGGATCCAGACCAGCTCTATGTCCAAAGAGTGTCAGGACCAAGTAAGGTTAAAAAAAAAGGAAAAAAAAAAAGAATATATTTCTTTCCAAATGCACAGATAAAAATTGGTGACTGGGAAAATATGTAGATCTATTTGCAGGAGTCCAGCTGCTCAACATCAATCAATGAGTAGGAACTGAATGAACAGTGCATTGGAGTTGAAGGACTGTTACAAACACACAAGTCTACCAGTCAAATCCCTTGAAATGTTTGTGATGTGAGCGAGAAAACAAACCAAACACAAACACAATTCTCCATTTTACAGATAAACAGGAGAAAGTCAACATCCAACTGTTGCTAAGATGTCTAACATATTAGCCAAGAAGAGTGCAGATCTCCGCCAGGCTTATCTCCAGACTATCCTATGTGCTGAGCACATGTGTGAGACTCAGCAGCTTATTTTACTGTCATACTGTGCTTTTTAAATTGCAAATAAAATTACTGTATGTAAGCCTCTCAAGTTTATCTGTTGTTCTTTCTCTTTTCACTTTATTACACACATTATGCCAGTGATTAAAATAGCAAAAGTACTACTAATACTACTAAAGGTCTCTCGCTCCCTCGCTCTCTCTCTCTCTCTCTCTCTCTCTCACACACACACACACACACACACACACACACTAAAGACCCACAAAGATTAGGCAAATGGTCTAATGCTGACATATGAAACAGCAACAGCTGTTTTACTCCTCATTTTTTACAGTGGTGAAGCATCAGGCTTTGTAACCCATTTTAAACCCTGCTCCAACACTTTTTACAGCGTGTTGTTTTCCGTGTGTCTGATCTGTGTTCTGCTGACTTCCTTGTCAGCAGCGTGTAAACTTGCCCAAAAAACAAAATGTATCTACCCTATCCACCTATCCACAATAGGATAAAAAAAGGATAGCCGAACAGTGAATGTAGTATGGGAGCAGCAGTCCTGTAGGCAATGTGAAGAGAGAGAGAGAGAGAGAGAGGGGCAGCAGCAGTGGTCGAGCAAGCTAGACTGTGAGTCAAGAAAGAGAGCAGATGTCGCCAAAACAAACATTTTTAAAAGGTTTTGAATCATGACAACCACTAGAGGTTCTTGATCATATAGCCATAATTGTGCACAAAAAAAAAAAAAAATAGGCTGATGGCCCAGTAGTACGGGAGACTAGCTGCAGACAGGCAGACAGACACACACACAAACACACACACACAATCAAATGCATGATCTCCTCTTGGCTACCGCCTGGCGGAGATAGAGACGTGTTATCCCTTTATACCACAGCAGTAAATAGAGTATGTGCCACACTAGAGACTGTTAGAGCCAAGCAACTGAACCTCATTAATGCGTTAGGCTCAGCTCAGTAAACTGCAGCACAAACAGCCTTTACAGGAGAAATGGTTGGACCATTATTTGTTCTGTCATGTGCATTGCATTGCACAGTGTAATTTAATGTCTTGCCCTGTGTACAAAGGGTCTTGACCTGATGTCATGACTTGGTGGCTACTCTGTCTTGTCCCGTGTCATGTGTCCTGTGTGTGCTGTCCTGTGTAATGTCTGTAACTGTACAATAGAGGCAGCTGCTGTACTTTCATACCTTATGTAAGTATTTAGCACAAGTATTTTTGTCAGACTGTCACCAGTATTTACATTTATGGAAAAAAGTAATTCTGGGAATTTTTCCAGGGTTGTAAATGGTGTCAGTTGCTGTGAAAGCATTTTTTAAAAACCTGCATACTGTACAGGCTGACAAAGCAATGTACCGTTTGGCAACCTGTATTTCAGTGCGCTTTCATCACTAATTATCAAATGATTCAGCAGAACTGATTCACAGATTAAGTAATTTAATCAATATTATGCACCCTGAACATGTTATGAACTGCGGTAGGGGTATGGCAGCAAAAAGCAGTAGAGAGAAAATAATTATGGAAAAAAGGTAAAATTAAATCACTGTGCATGACAGGACTCAACTAATCCATGGTGATTTTTATTTTTTATTTTTTTTGGGTGCTGAGGGGAGGGTTGAGTCACTTAATGAAGCAGTGGTGAGATAAGAGTTGGACTTTCAGTGCAACATAAACCAACGGCCGCAAAGTGGGAAAAGGAGCATTGCACCATTTCTAACCTAACGCTTCCTATAACGGGTGGCAATTCCCTCAAAGTGTGATCATTTACATCCTGTTGCTTCCTCCCCCTTTTGTTGAGTAAACACAAGCTGTGGTTTTAAAATGTGCTAAAAGACTAACTTAACATTAGGATCTTGAAGACTTCCAGCACTATTATGCATGCATTTCGGTGATTAATAACACCTGCATAAGGTGTTCATTTTTACTAAAACAGTAAATAAAATAAAATAAAATAAAACCAAAAAAAAGTAAAAGAGGAGGAGGAAGAAGAAGATTAGAAGACAGGATTTTCTCAAGCAACATGTAAAATTAGATTAAATATTTAAAATAGATAATTAAAAATGAATTTAAAAATTAAGCATGGATGACAGCTAATAATAATAACACTTCATCTTATTACGCACATTACTAATATTTCCCCCAGGATCAATAAAGCTCATCTTAATGAATGCATGATAATTGTGAAACCTAAATTTTTTCCTCAGCCTACAATCGTAGTGTCACAATCTATAATCACTGCGTCCCTAGAGTTTAACCCTAACCCTGCTGTCATTCACTGACAGTGCATATTTAGTTTGAATACATTTTGAAATTACAGAATAAATTGCACAACAAAGTAAAGACAGATCATTCGCTTCTTTTTTGCTGACTGACTGTTCTGTGTAAATATACTTCACTTTGGCCACTTCATGTTGGTAAAGTTTGTGATGCTTATAAGCGCCAACAAAATTTGCTTTTAAACAAATATAATAAGCTGCTTCCACCCTTGCCCCTGTGTGGTGAGAAAGTTGATGGATCAACGTTTCCCCGAGACAAAGCCATGGTGACAGCTTCAACAATTAATGGCCTTCACAATTCACTGGGCAAGTTTTTTGCTTAGACAGCCTACCCATGACTAATTTAGCAAAGCTTACAAAGAGCTGCTTACATAACAGGAAGGCCTGTGCTGACTATTTCTTCATTTAACAGTGTATTTATGATTTAATCTTCATTTAAAATGCACAATACAGCGTCATCATATTATTTTGGCTCACCCTCTGGCTCCAAAATCCTCAATATGGTAATGTCAGATTCCCCAGACCACAAACAATGATCCACTGTCACAACAGGCATCACAATCACTGAGTCTTTTTTTTCGCTGTGTTGAAGGAATTCAAAACATGTCTGGTCCCCTCATTACTCATCACAGTGGGAAAGGTGGCTGACAGATGGTGCTGGGGATGCATCACTAAAACAAAATGTCTCTTCTCACTGGTGAAAGAGAGGCTGCCATATTGACATGTGACTGCGGTTTGTTAGTTAGTCACAACACACACCGGCAGCATCACTGCCGCCCGCACAGTTCAAGCCGATATAAAGTAATGTGCTCAGGGTGGCAGAATTACAGGCGAGGGAGAGATAAAGCTGCAGTAAATGAGGCATGCAGCTCACAGCCAGAAATAAATCATTCAACAGTGGTGTGCATTTTCAAAGCCTACATTAATGGTGCATGCCGTTCTCTCAGTATACATTAAAAACTGCAGAATGTGCAAAAGACAAAGGTGGGATAATGTGTTGTAATTGGGTGGATGGTTGAATCAACAAAGGGCATGCAAAAGCAATTACCTTTTTTTGTGTTTGTCATTTAACATTAATTTTAATGAGGCCACCTATTATACTGTGAGGGAGTGACATTTTTACCAAAAAAGTACCACAGTCCCCACATTTTGAATATAGCCTGACGCATGCATCCCACTGAACCACTAGATGGAGGTAAAGAGAGCTGAACGGCACTGTGTGTAACACCAGTAGAAGGAAATTCACAGCCATCCATCCTCGGGTTTTTATTCATTAACACTAAACACAACATAATGTACATCGACTGAGGAAGTAGCAGCCTGGATGGACTTTGAACACATGAGAAAAAAAAACTTAGTCTGAGGTAGGATGATGTGTCACGTAATTATCTGGAATTTGAAACAGCGCTCAGTGGTCTGAAGTTTACTGGTCATCATTAAAATAAATAAACTCATTGATTAATAAGTAAATTCAAATTTAAAAAGAAAGAGAAAATCATCCTTTTGTCAGGAAAATAAATTATTACGTAATAGTTCAGTTTATATGTAACTTATTGGAATTGCCCCTGGGGTCTCCTTCTCTTTTTATGGCTCGAGCGTTGACCGCACACTGAATCAAAAGAGCGCTTCATCCACTAACAGGGACTACTGGAAGCAAAGTCTCAGCCAGTTTCCTGGTTAAGTCACCTGAGTCAGACATCAGGAAGCAGCATATTTTCCGTCTTGTATAACAAAGAAAAAGTTCTCGTTCATTTAGAGTTTGAATTCACTGAATTTATTCAGGTACATAAATTTGTGTGTTCACGATCATTACCCTATTTTACAAATATTTCCAATTCTGGAAGGAAAAAAAACCCCAATCAGATCATTTTATTCAGTCCATGAAACACAAAGTAAAAGGTAAGAGTGTCCCTGAGTACCAGTTTTTCTATATACAGTAGTTAAAATAGTAATGGGATGCTAAATGCTCATGTTTTTCAGTGTGTGTGTGTGTGTGTGTGTGTTGTAGCAGTGCGATACATGCAGTACACTGTTTTTTGGGTTTTTTTTTTTCCAGTTCCATTTTATTGTGGCATAGCAATTAACAAAG
Source organism: Myripristis jacobus (assembly GCA_900302555.1). NCBI lineage: Eukaryota > Metazoa > Chordata > Actinopteri > Holocentriformes > Holocentridae > Myripristis > Myripristis jacobus. The sequence goes on along the minus strand of OMLB01064245.1, from coordinate 2,113 downwards.
GATAGTTTTTACTGACATGCCTAATTACCCCTTGGAAAATTTATAGCAACTCAGTCTACAGTACTGAGATAATTTATTATTTATGACACAATATTTAATGTACCTGAGGAGGCAGGTTCAGTGGCCAAGTCATGCTTGCATAATAATAATAAACAGTCTGGAGTGCAGAGAGGTATACATGTGTATAATCTTATTTTAGGGAATAAGTAGCAACTTCGCTACCCATTTGGTTATAAATTACATTCATACAAAACACACTTAACCACAAAGCAAGAGCAGTTTCGGGTTGAATTGTGGGCTGGGTGAGTCAGTCCATATCAAAGAGGCATTTTATCCGTAGTAACCATGGAAGAAAACAGCGACACACAGGAGAAGGATGGCGTTGATGTTGACAACATTCCTCCAGAGGGGCACCTCTGTGGTGTCGGTGAGTTTCTCCTGCAGCGCGGCCTGCTCCTCCGGACTCAGCTTGGGCGCTTTCTTCTGCTCAAGGCCACAGAAGCACATCAGCGCCTTCTTGCAAAAGCTCGGCTCCTCTTCGGCTTCTGAGATGAAAGAGAAAAAGGGGTTGGAGAAAATCTGAATGTACATGTGTGCCTGTTTTGTGTTTTATACGAGGCTGCGTCTATTTGCTGATTACCTTCTGTTTCCATAGAGGTGGTTTCTTGGATATTTATCCAGTCATCTATTTCAAGGTCCACTCTGTCCTCCTTGCGGTTCCTCAGGCTCCAACACAATCTATACAACTGGCAAAAAAACAGCACATGGAAGTAAATTATTGAAAAACTGGCATGATGTTTCTTCTCTCATTTGTCATCATTGATATGTATAACAAGTGAGGCCCTTATTATTTTCCACGAGGTCACGTACGTGTTTGTCATCGATGGGCTTGGTCATGAGAGAGATAGCGAGGATGATGATACAGGAGACAACGAACAGGATAATGGAGAAGTAGAGGTAGTGAACTCCACATATGATTGTGGGACAGTTACTGGGGTTAACACAGCTGCCCGTCCCGTACGCAAACTCAGCAATCATCCTGGACAGACCAATGCACAGGCCTATCAGGAGGCCGTAAAAGGCACCCTGCGGAAAGAAAGGAGAAAAGAAAGAAAGTCAGTCCCTCAACGGTCCGTGTTGCTCAATTACCCTGTTGTCACGGACCATCCAGTTACACAAGTGCTCGGAGGAAGCAGTAAAAAGCAAAGTGTAACCGCAGACCTTTGCTCCTTGTTGTTTGAGATAAACTGCTTTTGCCTCCACACTAAAAATTGAGTAACTGACAGGCAGACCATTTTGCTTACATTTAACTGTTCCTGTCAATTCAAACAGGTAAATAGCGATGTGGCAACTCACAGGCTCATTGACACGTTTGCAGAAGATGGCGAGCATGAACACAGCAGCAATGGGCGGGGTCAGGTAGCTGGTAATGGACTGGATGTAGTCAAAGAGCTGGCCACTCTGCGCCGACTGCACTATAGGGATCCACGCGATGCTCACCCCGATCAGGGCCAAGATAAACACTCTATGAACACACACACATGTAAACAAAACATTAGGAGCACAATCATAAGTTTATCTTTTTTTTTACTCACTTTCACACAGCGACAAGACTGTGTTTTACCTCCCAGCAATCATGAGTTCCCTCTCAGAGGCAGAGCGGCGGAACTTAGTGTAGATGTCCATGGTGAAGAGGGTGCTGGCACTGTTGAAGATGGAGGTCAGGGAACTCATCAGAGAGGCCAACATCACAGACAGCATAAGACCTCGCAGACCTGAAACAGACAAACAGATAAAGAGGAGGATGAGAGAAGATAACGAGGAGGAAAGAGAGGACACTGGCGAAAAGAAAAAGCATGGTTTTTTAACGGAGGGCATATGGCATTACAACAAAAATGGCAATTTCTCAGCCTGAAAGTGCAGTGAAGGCTGGCACCCTCGGCCTTTTGCCACGCACCATTAGGCATGAGGTCCACCACCAGCTTGGGATAAGCAATGTTGGTGCAGCCCACTGTGGTATCGCAGTACTTTTCACATTCAGACGGTTCCACACACGCCACTTCATCTAGAAAACACAAATGGCAAATGTCAGCAGGATGTCGGGAAATTTTTT
>OMLB01064244.1:0-12514 GCA_900302555.1 Myripristis jacobus | reverse complement strand
CTGCCAACCTCACTCATACAGTATACGCTTTGGTGGAGCACTGGCCAAGAGCAACGTATAGGTCTGAGAAGCCCACTTAGAAGGTGTGTGTGTGTGTGTGTGTGTGTGTGTGTGTGTGTGTGTGTGTGTGTGTGTGTGTGATTGTGTATGTCTTTGGTGTGAAAACATTGGAGGGGGGGTTGCAAGAGAACGTAACAGCGTTTCAAAGGAGTATCCACACAAAGCTTCAATAAAACTCAGGGGCTGAAATAAAGAAAGTGGGGGAATCCCTTCTCTTGATTTTGTTTTATTTACTTATATTTAAAGTAAGATGAAGTCTGTCAGTGTCTAGACTTTAGTTACAGCAGCTAAACTTTTATTTCCTACCTAATTCAAAATCTCAATTTCAACTTCTCATTCATTTTAACCAGTGAATATACTGAATACTAACCATATACTGCATAATAAATACACAAACATATACACATTGTCAAGTTGCGCGCACGCATGCAGCCTCACTGATCACTGAACCCATCGCCTGATGATGATGATGATGATGCACAGAATCTGTTTATAGAGATTGCAGCCTTGCCAAAGCCGGCTCGATTCATTCAACTTCTCTCAAGGCCAAGGTCACTTTTAAATGCACTCTCATCCGCTTTGATCATAACAGAGTTTACTGCTTTATATTCTTTCCAGTATATCTCAGCATAATTGCTAATGTCAAATGCATCTAGCAGTAGTTAGCTGCTTAGCTTCAATTAATTTAGCCATTAAACAGCACATTAAACAGTGCTTAGCCACATCATTTACCAAAAGCTGGCTGCCATATGGCATTTTACAAACCCAACTAATGCCTGCTTCCCTGGTGTCTGAATGGCCATTTAGGAGTGATTGTCATACAGTGTGTACATGGTATGTGTGTGTATGTTTGTAAGCAATGAAAATAATAATGATAATATTACTACTAGTAGTGCTACTACAAAAATAATTTAAAAAAAAACACACACAAAAATTTGAATAGTGCACCTCTCCTCCTGTCTGTTTCTCTCTCTCCCTGTCTCTCTCTCTCTCTCTCTCTCTCACACACACACACACACACACACACACACACACAGCGGCATGTGTGAACCAGCGTCCAGACCTGTTTGGCTGTGTTGTGGCTGAGGTCGGAGTGATGGATATGCTGAAGTTCCACAAATTCACCATCGGTCATGCCTGGACCACCGACTACGGCTGTGCTGATGACCCAGAGCAGTTTAAATGGCTCTTCAAGTATGACACACATACACACACACACACACACACACACACACACACACACACATGCAGACAGTAAATCCCAGTGAATTACAGTAGCAGCTGAATCACAAATTTAATCACACTGATGCATTTACTTGCAGAGACTTAATAACTCACTCCTCTCACCTTCCTTGTCTCCCAGGTATTCTCCTCTCCATAATCTGCCTCCAGCTCCCTACGCCGGGTCTCCATACCCAGCCATCCTGCTTCTGACAGCAGATCACGACGACCGCGTTGTGCCCCTCCACACCCTGAAGTACTGTGCCGCCCTGCAGCATGGCGTGGGCAACAGCCTCACGCAGCGCCAGCCACTTATGGTCAGGGTGGACACGCGCAGTGGCCACGGTGCAGGCAAGCCCACTGCCAAAGCCATCTTGGAAGACACACACATCTTCTCCTTCGTCGCTGAGACCCTTGGGCTCAGCTGGAAGGAGTGAGCAGGGAGAAAAAAGGATAAGCAAGCAGGGAAAAACCTCTTTCTTCTTTTTTCTTTCCAATTCTTTTCCCCCATTTTCCTTTTTTTGACAAAACCAGCAGGAATTAGGAATTGGGGTGCTACAGGGTAGAGCAAGGAAAAAGTGCAAGAAGGACAATTGGAGTAAGGAGATAAAACAGGTAACATGAGGGCCTGAGGAACGGAGGGTTAGGGTTATAAAGAGTCAAATTGAGATAGAATTAAGGAAAAATGACAGTTACCTATGGAAACACTAGTTCTATGATCACAGGTGGAGTCCTCTGCTCGGTAGGTGCTGCCATTTCCATCCTAGGTAATTTTGTTATTTCATGAGCTGCAGAAAAGTGGATGAGGAGCAGGATGCTTTGGCCCATTAAATAGGGGCTGGAGCCATAGGTTTGAACAGGCTCATCCTGACTTGCTGAGCACTTGCATGCAAATTTCAGTGTGCCGGGACAAGCGTGAGTGGTTAAGCCCGTAGAGCCTTGTTAGAGGGTGAAGCCTGTGTGAAACATGACTAATATGACATGAAACATGACTAATTCGCATTCTGCAAAATAGCACGGTACTAATCTTTTGAAACAGCTCTTACCTGTAAGCTCTGATAACAAAATCAAATCAAATAAAGTAATGAATGATGAAGTTGGGAGTTTGAACTTGAGTTTTGTGGGAATGGGCATCATGTAGGGTTGGGTAACACTGGAAATCTATTGATCTTTCATCAATCATCGGGTTCTGTGCTGCTGTTCCTCATGTTTGTGATGTTTCATTGCAGCGTCAGGGACAAAGCCTACACATCATATAGTTCGTGACAGCAAGTGGGAAGTGTGATCGACAGACTCAACTGAGTGATGCTCCCAGTAGTGTGGCTGCATTCTAATAAAGATGGGGAAGAACATACCAAGTGCATGAAATGTCAAGTGGCCATTACCTTCTTTTACAGGGGGAAATACATCAAGTATAATTAACTGTCTCCTGCTTTAGGGCGCCATAAAAGTGATACATTAAATTCAGTCAGTCAGCACATTCAAATCGATTTTTTTTTTTATGTTAAGAATGAATGTAAATGAGGCAACAGTGGCAAGGATTCCAACCCTTCCTATCACTATCTGAAAAACTTGCCTCAACTTTGGAACAGATAACAAATCAATAAGTGGAAGGCGCTAAGGCAGCAACACTGATAAAATCTTATGAATACCCAACCCAATGTGTGGGTGTATTAGTAAGTTTTCAATAAAATCTCCTGTATTTCTAGTATTGATCCCACACACCTGTATCTAGTTTTTGGCATTTCTAATTAAAATAATCCATTCTACAGCAGAGAGCTCCCTTGGTGAGAGCAATTCTTTTTACACTATGCAGTGAACAGAAGTCATTATTGTGCAGTTTTACCTTCCTCCACCAAGTGGCAGTATGTGACTTCAAAATCTCCCATGCATGCCAGGTTGGGCCTAAAACAACAATGCTCAGGCTTCACTCTAATACCCTCCTGTCAGTCAACCAAAGAGCATCAGTGAGTAACACATAGAGGTCAAAGGCTGAGTGTCACTTTAGTGTCATTCTGCTAGGCGGCTTTGCTGAGAGGGATTGTGGACAAAAACCCAGCAGGATGCCACTCCACCAAATCCCTCCTAATGTCTATGTGCCAGTCTATCTGCCTGTCAGGGGTGGAAATCAGATCACTGGCTGATAGAGACAAATAGAATACATCTATGAAAAAAAACAAAAACACCAGAAATAGAAATCAAAGGAATAGGGACAGTTGACGCGAGGGGGATGTGCTTGCGCAGTGGTGCAGGAAAATGCATGGGAAGAAAGATAGAGTGACAGAGGAGAGGAAGAGGGTGCGGATGGATGGGAGAGGCAAGGAGAGGAGACGTTTATGTGCAGAAAATGAGTGAGATAGAGGGTGATGATAGACAGAAGATATATGGAGAGATATAGGGAGGGGGGGACAAGCAGACAAGCGAAGAGAAAGAGTGAAAGTGCACTTATGGGGAGTCTCGGGAAGCTGCCAGAGAGACTGTCAGGTTTTTAAACTGTCAAAAGGAGAGCTTGGAAACTCCCTGCTGGCCTACCAGTCTACCACAAAGCGAGAGAGCGAGGGAAGTGGTCCATTCGGTCACTCAGAGTTTAATCTCGGCTCAGTGGGAAGTTCTGATTTAGTCAGACTGAACCTCCGGTCTTATCTAAGTACCTCTCACTGGATAGACGGCATGGGAGAAAGGAGGAGAGAGAGCTGCAAGAGAAGGATTTCGAGACAATGACTCTCTCCCATCAGGGCAAAGGGGGCTGAATGAGGCTGGCAAAGACAAAGCTGGTAATAAGCTGGACATATGAAAGAGAGAAGTTTACAATCACGCAGCAGAAAAAGGGCCGCGGCGCTCGTCTCCCAGGAGTGTCCCAGAGGATTGAAAGGCCTTTTTCTGCTTCATTTCCTTCATTTTGCTTCCCGTCACCTCTCTGGCTCTCTCTTTCCGCTCTCCCTGGTGTTCGTACACACGCCCAACACATGTACATGCACGTACACACACAGGCTGAGCCTGAACATCTCTTTTTCTCTGGAGAAACACGAGCTTTCACCTAGTAAAGCCTTGGTGTCTCATAACTCCTTTTACACACACACACGCACACACACACACACAAACATACACACACGCACAGGTCCCCATCCTGTCCTCCGTTTGTTTACTGACTCCCTCCATAATGCAGGGATTAATTTCTCAAAGCCGATTTGAGCTGCAGCACGCTTCGGCAAAGAGCAGAGAGCAGAACTTTTGTGCTGGGGGAAGTTTCCCCTTCACACTAGCTTAGAGGTGGACTGCTCTGCCCCTCTATGCTGCTCCCTTTAATCTTCAAGTAGAAGACGGAGAGAGAGAGGGAGAGAGAGAGAGAGAAAGAGAGAGAGAGAGAGAGAGAGAGAGAGAGAGAGAGGTTTCTAACCAACACAGCTGGCAGTCACTAATGTCTTTACAGAGGTTTCTTCTCCTCCATCTGCCTCTTTGACTCCTCTTCCTTCTTTCACCTCTCGGCCATTTCAACCTTTTTATTTCTTCACTCATTTTGTCAGCTCTGAAGAGTTTTTCCCCAATTAAAAAAAAAAAAAAATGATAAGGGGCGTGTTATGCTGCTAAGGCAGACATATAATAGTGCCTATTATATTGTGAACAATGAAACACAACCTCTCACTTCTGTGTTGCTTCTTATTCCATTCAAAAACTGTCACTGCACTGCCATAATGATAGGCAGTGTTTAATGTCTGTGGCATTTCAAATAATGTTTAATCAAAATGATGCATCATGGCTAAAGCTGAGTGAATTCAAAGGAACAGTTCACCCAAAATGTAATACAGTATATTTGCCCATTCAACTGGGTGATGCTGTGTTATATGTGACATTGTTTTTGGATAGAGCTGTTGCTGTTGAGTTTTTCACATGTATATTTTCAATGATTTGAGCAGCACAAAACAATACCCATTCAGCCTCACTGTGCTGGGGTGCCAGGAGATAGAGGAGCTTGTAACATCAGCAAATCGCACAGAAACTATGTTGTGCAGTGAAGTTGGAATTTTATTTTATTTTATTTTATTTTTTTTTAATTTTGGATGAATTGCTCCTTTAAGTCATCAGCAATACCTGACACTGTTTGATGCTGGTTTGGAGATAATCATGACTTGACTTGAGTCAGTGTTGCAGTGGGTTTGAAGATCTTGTTGGAGGAGTTTCATTCCAAAAGAAAACCCACCACTCAATTTGAACTGACTGCTGCTCTTACAAAGCCAAGCTTACCCAATTTCCCCTCGGGGATCAAGTATAGTGAAGTATTTGTGATTCTGACTCTGATTCTGAAAGAAACTGGTGGTATAAAAGCATCACAGATTCCTATGTGCGTGTAATATGAAGTCCTTTGCTCACAAAATACTATGCTCCCGAGAACACAGTGGAAATGGTCACTGGTGAATTCTGGGCAGTAAAATGTTCCAGAAATAAATATATTGCATTTTGAAATCCCTTTATTTGCATTCTTCACAAATCCCTGCCCTCCTCCCGTTCCCCAACTTATTTAGAGCGACCAAACAAGTGGAGCTGATTGAGGGTTTGTAGTCAAACCATGAGAAGCTGAATAAAAGACCAAATTCCTACTGACACCAAACCTCCCAGGCAGTGAGGTCAGTTTTTGCATGATATATTGGCTGGAACACTAAGAAATCATATTCAGACTAACGGCACTGATAATACCATACAGAGATGGAACTGGCGACTGACAGCATTTCATTAAAAGCCCTATTCAGTTTTTTTCAGCATATTTACAGCTGCTCAGATGGCTTATGACCCAGAGAAACCAGGAAGTCAAGGGTCAAGACTAAACTATCAGGATTTTATAATGCACATAATGTAGATTAGAATATCTGCAACACATAAAACTGGAGTAGAAATGTTTATTTCTTGGCCCGGGTACATTGCCCAGAATGACAGATTGCAGCTCTGAGGATACTTGACTGTTTAAGAATTCAATAAACTACAACTAAATTCCCCCAAAATTGAGTGATATTTATTTATTTATCCATTTGTTTGTCCATCCATCTGTCCCTGCATTCATTTACAGCGAGCCAGTTTTGGTGTTGCATTTGCATACGCAGAATCCTAATTAGCAGGACAAGTAAATGAGCTTTTTCTGTCTTCTTCATCACATTACAAATCAGACGCGAGCTCGAAATCTACTATAAGCCGCCAATAATGGATTATCCAAATCCACTGTTACTGTACTGGGAGTTCAAACTCTGTTTAGCCCGGGTCTGCAAAGAGGCAGAGGGAGGTGATGTTTTGATTGCGTAGCAGGTTTAGAAAGCTGAAGCGAGTGATGGCTCAGAGATGAAACTCATTAACTCTCAAACTCCAATCCTCAACTCCAATAAGACTGTAATAAAAAGTATGGATTGGTGGTGCAACTCTATGAGAGGTAAATAAATAATAATAAAAAAATCTCATTCTCCGGTGCACGCCCATGGAAGATCCAAACACAGTGCGCACACATGCACACACACACACAGAGTCATGCAAGCCCACACACAGGGCAGACACTGGCGCACTCACTTTAAAGCCCACAGTCGCCCACAGAAAAATCCCACGCAAGTTAATTTGCATTTACAATAATTTCCCAGCCGCTCAGTGCTGGTCTGATGGTGGGCGTTGTGTAATAAACCGGTAAGTAATATAACCTCAGCCCCAGAGAGAGAGTGAGGCTTAATGTTCACATGATAGAGTGAGTGAGGGAGAGAGAGAGAAAGCTGAACCCTTGATGTAGAATGGGAGAGGTAACTGAAAGTTGATTTCGACTGTAAACACATAGGGCAACCTCATAATACTGCAATAGGTACGCAAGATAATAAGTATAAGAAGATATAGATAGGTGTAAATAAACTGGTGACTTAAGAGATCGCCGGTTCATTTCCCTTGACTGGAAAGGAAGTTGAGGGCAGGCTGTAAATTAGAAGAGGTCAACATGCAACCGTTCCTGTGTTGGTCTTCCCAAGAGAGCAAATGGTAAATAACAGTAATTTTAAAAAGCAGGGAAACTGCAATGTCCTTAGGCAGAATGGACAAGTCAGTTCTGGATTGCATATTTCCACTTGAGCTTTTCTCTTATGCATTTTGGAACTTCTTCATAAAACTTTTACTAGGAAATCAATTCACAGGGTGCAACTGTGATGGCCTCCAGGCTGAACCTTGTGTGGTCCCTAATGGTTAATTGGTAAATTGACAACCACTTTAACACCTTAAGAAAGTTCATCTACTCCTAGTTGGTCAAGTGGGGTTGCCAAATTGTTTTCTTCAGGTGAGAAAATAGAATAACATGTAAAATACATTCAATTCTTTGGTTGCCTTGATTTTATGATCCACCACTGGACATTTTTTCAAGGATAAGGGATTTATAAGTCAGAGGGTGTGTGTATAATCCATGACTTTTGACACCTTTGGGTGGCACACAAGAGAAAACATTTTAGGGATAAAAGCTGATGATTGAATACAGGGTTCAGGGGGGACTACCCATTTAAATCCGCTTTTAATTCCATGGGATTAGCGTCAGCGTCTTAACCATTAGAAAGATGTTCAACTTATATTAAAGGCCTGTATGTTTGTAAACTACCATCTCCCATGTCAGAGATAAAACATCAATGTGTGTAGCATTCCACATCCATAGACAAAAAGAAAAAAAAGAATCATTTTCCTAATGATAGGTTTGTCCAAGTGTTAGGATATAATGGTGTACCAGGCCACGGCAGGGAGAAAAGTAATTACAGAGCCGAGGGAAGGGGGTAATATTCAGAGAGAAAAAAAAAATCTAGATTAAAGTCGTAAATTCATGAGAAAAAAAAAACTTGAATATTCTATGAGATTGAAGTTGTAAATTTACGACTTTAAAGCCTGAAAATTCTGAGATTACAGTTACAAATTGACAAGAAAAAAAAAACTCAGAAAATGTTTGTTTATTTATTTATTTACCTATTTATTTATCCCAAGAAACCACGTCACTGTACTTTGCAAGGTTGGACCAATCATGGATGCATAAGCTTGCCGTGTATCATGCCCGCACTTGATCAAATTAATCAAATTATGTTTTGTAATTGTTGTGTTCTTGCAGCTAATCCTGTCAGAGGTCAATAGGTGGCGCTATGTAACTGCTGTTACATAGCACAGTAAATGAAGTTGTGACGTTCTCCTCTGTCCACTGCTTCTTTTCAAAATGCTTTAATATAAATTCATGACAGCTATCGGATTTTGTAACAAGGAAATACTCGTGATTTTAGCCCAGAATCACAATATCTCCATGAGCTTTGAAGAGACACTGTCCTGAAGAAAACATAAGAATTTGGATGAGTAATAGAGGATGATGTGATAATTATGTTTTTTTCCTTTCCTTTGAGTTTTTTTCCTCATAAATTCATGACTTTATAATCTCAGATTTTTTTAGTTTTTTTTCATAATTGTTTTTCCGTGAATTTATGTCTTTAATCTCGCAAATTCAGAGGTTTTTTTCTCTGAATATTACCTCCCTCCCCCGGTATTTTTTTTCTCCCTGCAGCAGCCCTAGCGGCCGTCATAGTTACAGATAAAGAAAAATAATTGACGTCCATCAAAGAAATCAAAAGTTCAGTTCCATCCAAAAGTTGCAGTCAAGAAAGCAGAGTGAAGATTGTTTGCTTGTATTGGAGATTTTTTAATAACACAGTTCAGTATTGCAACAGCCATCAGATTTTTTTTTCTAACAGGTAAAAATCATCAAAAACTAACAAAAAAGAAACTTTTTTTTAAGTTTTATATTCCAAACACCAGAGTTTCTTGGCTATGGCCCTAAATTCAAACAAATAAAACCCTTACACAGTGAGCAGATATTATTTTCAACACATTATTCTTCAAACAAATTATAAAAATAGATTTAGCATTTTCAAATACATATTTACAGTATTAAACATATAATAGTAACATAATGGTCACAGTAACAGAGAACGGGGATAGATAGGGAAACGACTTGAGTTTCATTCATTGTAGTGACGAGGTCCAGTCTGCTGTGTGTGTGCGTGTGTGCATGTGTGTGTGTGTGTGTGTGTGTGTGTGTGTAAAGCAGGATAATGACAGTGTGTTGTCAGATATGTTTACATGTGCGTGAGAACATCTATCGAGGACATCATATGGGTTTATTTATTTTGACAAAACAGTAACACAGAGCGAGAGAGAGAGAGAAAGAGAGAGAGAGGGAGAAAGAGAGTAAGGATAAAGAAGCAAGGATAAAGAAGAACTGATTTCGCACCAAATACAAACCTATTACAATATTCCATCCAAAAAAGTCAAACTGAACGCATGGACCATCTTTTGTGAAACTTTAGGATCATCAGATAATGCCCCCAAAAACTTTCTCCTAGTGTCTTGTACTCAAGTAGAGAACAGAAAAGATGGCGGAGGGAGGGGGGGCGGTTTACTGTACAGAGATAATTCTGGGATTCGTAAGAAACTGGGGACAGTAATAACGCGCAACCACACTGTGTGGCAGCTCATGATACCCAATAGCAACAGAAGATTTAAACATGACACTCCCACAGCAACAGAAAGGAAAACAACACTCTATATGACATTCTGCAATACTGCATCCATACTGCAACACATACACTGTACTGCATACAGCACATCCGTAACTACGGGCAATAAACTGCATTAACTCGTCCAGTGTTCAACAGTACACAGATACTGTGTGTTGACAGTATTTTAAAAAAAAAAAACTGTTATCCAGTTATCCCCTCACTTTCAGTATACAAAGAAAAAAACAACAACATCTTCATCCCTCAGTATAAACTCACAGTAATATCTTAGATCAACACAAATATTTCATGACGTAAACAAAACAAGAATGGACAACTGCTTTGCTCGGAAATTTTTTAAATACTAAATTAAATAATATATATATTTTTTCACCTTTCCACCCTCTTTGTATGGAGAGGTTAACGTTACAGTCTGTAAACGTACATAAATATGGATAAATATCCGACTTAACGGCACCTTCCAACACTCGACCTGTATTCTACACAGTGCATTACACACGGTGGTAGGAGCGCCTGAAGACTGAGGATTACATGAAACAAGATGCTGCATGGAAATACTGACATCCTGGCTGATGGGAATAGTAGACGGTTGAAACACAGAGAAAACACCAGGGGAGTGTGGAGACCGACAGAGAGACAGAGACAAAGAGAGAGAGAGAGAGAGAGAGGGGAAATAGAGAGGGGAAATAAAAAAAGTTCTGATCAAAAGTAGCTCAACAGACAGCGACGTACAACAAGTAAATGAACCATAAAAAAAACACATTTTCAACCCTTCCCTTTTGGATTTACAGTAGTATCCTGCAGCCTTAATTTCACTGTCCATCGTTAGCTCAGAACATCCATGCTTATTTTCCTGAAGGTATATCACGACCCAAAACACACATCCCTCCCACATTAAGCTTCAAGGCTGCAACACAACTTAGAAATCTTAGCTCAGGCCGTCCAGCGAGATCAATACCATGTGACCTCAAGCCCTGGATGCTGTTAGGAATTCTGGACCGCACACAAGACAGCACAGGACCGTACACTAGCCCTGTTCATTTTTGCCTTTCGGCGGCCTCATCAAACTCCATCACACACTCCCCAAAACTTGCTGAACCCTTGACAACGGGACAGCTCAGTCTTTATAATGGTTTTTCAGTGATAGCAGTTACATTCCAGCTCTGTTAAATCTTCAGTCTTCTTCAGCGGAGAAGAGTTCTTTTATGATCTGATCTGAAAAAAAAAAGCACTGAAATCCAATGAAATGGCTGTGCAAGTACCCAGTTATTTGTGACATCCTGATCCCAGGTCGGTGAAACAGGTGGGCTCCAGTAAGCGGAGCAGTACCTTTCCAGCTTCTCTAGAAATCAACTTTTACAGAGAGCCAGTTCCTGGTTTTGATAATATTTCGTTGTCAATGTTGGGGTAAAGGGAAATTCCACCCCCATGTTTTTATGTGTCTTTTAGCACTAGTTCATGTCCACTTTAGTTGCAGTGTAGTACATCTCTGCCTCCTCCACTGCTTAGAGGACAGCGACAGAGCCAGTCCTAGAAGAGAAAGTACTTTGTTTGTCAGAACCAGCGCACACAGTTCTTTAAGGTCAAAGCGCAGACGGAGGCCATGAAAAGTCACATGACATCACTCTTCTGCAATCCCAGATTACATGACGGCGAGACCGCCCGTCTCCAGGGGGGGATTCATAAAGCAAGTAAGGAAGGAATCAAGGAAGGCATGAGAACGTGTTGGAAGGAGAGAGCGAGAGGAGGGGGACGAAGTGGAGGAGTGCAGTTAGTTGATGGATCTGCTCATCGTTCCTTCAGTGTGGGAGAGCTCTGTCCTCTCCTCCCGTCTGCACGCCCGTCCATCTGCACGAATGTGTGTGTCTGCGTCGGTGTGAGATAGTGTGTGTTGACTGTGTGTTAGACCTGCACACCGCGGCCGTGCATCTGGATGACCTGGGCTCTGAGGGTTTGGATGGCAGCCAGGATCAGCTTCTGGTGCTCCAGGGAAGTGATGCCAAGGCTCAGTACGTCTCTATGGAAACAGAAACAAAATGTACCAAGGCTGGGTAACAAGATGTGAAAGTTACTGTACCACAGTCTAGTGGTCGAGGTGAGTGAATCCATGATGGAAATTAGTCTTTAGGGAGTTTTCCTGCTCTAACTTTTTTTTTTTACTCTCTGTTCTAAATGTCTGACACTCTTGTATTAATTTAAGTAGCACTCTCTACATTTTTGAGTATGTAATAGTCAAATAAATTTAATTAATCCTCTTGACCCCTTGTACCTTCATAAAATCAGATTTTCCTGCACTGTCTGCATGTGGGAAATGTAAGATGTCAGTTTTAGTTGTTTGACATGTTGATGTGCAAAATGAGTAGATGCTGGGGAGACAAGTCAGACAGAAATTGTTAAGCAAGTCTGTATTGCATGCAGTCTAATTTCCAAATTATATATCCATCCATCAATCCATCCATCCATCCATCCATCCATGCCCTTTGACATTCAGTCAGGGTTGTAGCAAAAAATGATTAATCCATCACATTAAGATGTAATTCCCCATATAATCCAGCTCATTCTCAGTACGCTGAATGCATAAATGGCTATTGCTTAAAATATTGTATTACACCAATTTAAGATTAAAATGAGGGAAAGTGGAGATCTCCACAGACCCACTAAGTCACTTATTAATTCATTCCCAT
>OMLB01064241.1:81001-91086 GCA_900302555.1 Myripristis jacobus | reverse complement strand
TTATATGTGTTTTTCTCTTGAGAATTTGAGCAACTGCAACTGACCCAGTTTCCCCGCAGGGATCAATTAATTATGTCTGATTCTGGTTCTGATATCAGGAAATGTGACAGCGAGGAAGGGAATATTAAAAAGAGCCTGTATTGTAGCGGGTATATCATAAAAAAGCCAACATGTTTTGACCACTGTAGGTCTTCGTTGGTTTCCTAAAGCCCTGACTAAGACCTACGGTGTGCGAAATATGTTCTTTTTTAATGTTTTACCGTACAGTAATGGATTTTTAATATTTCCTTCCTCGTCACATTTCCTGTTTCCATGATCGCCCGACACATTCTCGATCTTTGTTTGATCATATGGAGCAGCCAGTCATCTTTTTTCCTGTTCATTCAAATTTGTACTCTTTAAAATGTTTTTCAAACAAGATAAATGATATTTTCACCTGTTTTTCCAGTGCTTTTCCATTTGAGACTTTTGAAATCATCCTAACATATGACACATCACTTATTGGAGGATAATTCGAGAAGAAAAAGTCATGGAATGTGTTGTGTTGCACTGTAAGCAAATGAGTTATGTAATAATTTTGGTTCAAATCTTCATTTAAATGCAATGTTGGCCCCCTCCTCCCTGGCTAAGCTAAGGACCGGCGGCAAGTTTTTGTTTGTTAAATTGGCGACTAAAGGAAATGGCCATCCACGATGTAACGTCACCATCCTAGGAAAAAATATTTGGCCTGCTAGCAAAAAACAGGCCAACGCCGTGTCGCTCTTCATCCTCATCCTCTCCCTCAGTGCTCACCAGCGGGTGAACTCCAACCCCACATTCACTCTCGTTGTGGAACGAGCTTTGTCCACTTGGCATTTCACTTTGCTGATTTCCTTTTTTTCCTGCGATTTTCATAGCTTCCTATTGGATGTGATGCTGGGATAAAAATTTGGCCTGTTCAGGTAGGTGCCGGCGGGCCAAATTTAGGTGGCGTCGGCTTCATCCTCATCCTCTCGTTGTGGAACGGGTTTTGTCTGTTTGGTGTTTCGCCTCAACTCACCTCGATTTCCTTTTTTTTTTCCACGGCTGGCATCTGTGATTTTTGTAGCTTCCTATTGGATGCGGTGCAATCGATCTGGCACTGTGCTGTGCCGTGATTGGCTGGTAGATACACACACACACTGCCCAAAAGCCGACGCCCAGAAGAGTCCCGAGCTGACAAACACACTAACACACCCTGCTAGTGGCTCAGAAGTGGCTGAGAGGGATTATTCTTGTAAATTGTGATTTTTTTAAAGGAAAATCCAACTCATTCTGCCTTTAAATCTTGAAATCAGCCTCTTACCGTGAAAAGGAGCCTCTGTCTTTTCCTCGTCCTGTTCACCGTCAGGCCCGTCCTCGGCTCGTGCGATCACCATCAGGTCGGATGAATGGCGGGAAAATATCCGTGATGCACGGCGCGGTAAACGGTGCGCGGCCTGTGTGATTACACTCAGAGATGCTCATCACTCTCTTTCATGTCTCCCTCTGATGTTTTGTTCTTTTAACTTAAACAACATGTGGGTGTATGTAGGATCCGTGACCCAGAAGAGGTATGGCAAGATGCCGAGCATTGATGCGTTTAGCCACTATGGTGGTGGATGACTCACTTTTCTTGCCTCATCGGCGTTATTATGTGTGTGTGTGTGTGTGTGCTCTCACATGTGCAGGCTTGCAGAATATGAATATTGAAATCTCCTGACACGCACACACACACATTATACAATATATTACATAATGTTAAAAATAGGAATTGCTAGAATTGAGTCGGTTTGGACTGTAATTACTAATCAGGTTGAGCGGTGATATTATGAACCATAGCACCAGTGGACTGACTGTAATAATTATTGGTTTTTAACTGATAATTAAAGCAGTAGGTACCAGAATTAGACTACTAGGCAGAAGAATAACATTTAATTATTATATTTCTGATATTATTCATTAAAACATTAAAGATTTGCTGTTCTTTTTAATTGCAGTGGTGCAGGAGTGATATATTTTTTTGCTCTGTAGTCACTTTGAAGTTTGGCCTCGTGCGGCTCAATGCTGTTTTCCTCCGTCTTGGTGTGATTTCAACAGGGAGGGCAGCACCAGTATCCTCAACAACCTGCTGTCCAGGATGGAGCAGTACGCCAACAACCTGGAGAACCTGGTGGAGGAGCGAACACAGGCCTACCTGGAAGAGAAGAGGAAAGCCGAGAATCTGCTCTACCAAATTTTGCCCCAGTAAGACAAATTATAAATATGTGTATATATATGTTTTTTTCGTCTCACACTTTCTTTGTCACTTTTGATGAAAGCTCCAAAGTCTGATTATCAAAACCAGCAATTAGAGCGAGTGTCAGCAGCGCAGCTCAATTACACGTTGTCGTTTATGTTAAATTCCTGAATTAATGAAAGACGGAAAAATCCCTCCCCGTATCGCACGTTTGAACAGATGAACATATCCCCGCTGTGCGATCTCCGTTTAGATGAAAGGCCAAGGAGACGCAGAGCTGACAGGCAAACTTCTCATTAAGGAGAGCCAGAAGAACAGACAAAGATGGGGGGTTTTAAGCGTTTTGATAACACGACAGTGGCAAATAGCAGGAAGCCTCCCTTGGCTTCTTAAGCTGCCTTTCTCGCCAATTTGTCCCTGAAAGATCCCTCCTCACTCAGAGCCCCCCTGACTGACAGAGAAAGGCCTGAGAGAAAGGATAAATTGCATTTCTCACCACAATTACGAATTAAGCTACCTAGCTCCTGTTTGACTTTTTTTTTGCCTTTGGTCATTTTAATGAATAGATAATTAATCTGAGCAGAATTTGGAATGATAAACACAAACATATCATTAATTTAACCTGCAAGGCATGCCACCGTTATGTTCTTGAAAGAAAAACTTAATGTTTCAAGGTAGAGTTAGAAACAAGCTCAGCCAAACTTTTAAGAACCCCTTTCAGGGATAATTATGCAAGATTTACCCAAATTTAAAAACAACTTTGCATTAAAATCAGAATGATATGAGAGCTTATAGTCGCCTCTTATGATTTTTTCCATCAGCCGGAGCGTGTCATCCTTTGTTTCTTGGCATGAATTTTCCGAGTGCACTCTCACAGATTCCCAGCAGAATCGATTCCCGGTGAATGCCTTGACCTTTTTGCATCTGTCTTTGTGTGCAGCTCAGTAGCAGAGCAGCTAAAGCGAGGGGAGACGGTGCAAGCAGAGGCATTCGACAGCGTCACCATTTACTTCAGTGACATTGTGGGCTTCACGTCCCTGTCTGCCGAGAGCACGCCGTTACAGGTACGCAGCCCGCAATCACCGCCCACTGCAGTCCTGAGTGGATCTGCCCTTCCACTAAACGATCCCCTCTGTGCAGGTAGCTGTATCTGTCTGTGTCTGGAGCTGCAACAAACCATTATTTTCACTAGCAATGAATCTGACGGTTGTTTTCTCAATTAATCAATTAGTTGTTTGATCCAGAAAATGTCAGAAAATGGTGAAATACGACTTCAGTTTCCCACAGTCCAAAGTGACACATCTGAGAAGCAGGAATCTGAGAATTTGATTGATGATTAATCAATTATCAAAGTAGTTAACAGTTAATTATAAGTTCATAGTTGCCAGCTAATTGATTATTTGACTAACTGCTGCAGCTCTTTCTGTGTCCATCACAGTTTACTTGCCTTTGGGTGAAATGCACCTGAAATGTCTTGTGGGGGATTTGAGGCAGCAGGTTCTGTAATAAAACCTCCCTCTCCATTATGGGCTGTTTTCCTCTCCATGTGGCTAGATCAGGGGTGTCTGACTCATATTTGATAGTGGGCCGCGTTCGTCCAAACGAGACCTCACTGGGGCCAGAATATTGTTTTGCTAGGGCCAGTATGAATTGACATATTGATATTTTAGGCTTCTTGCTTATTATTTTAAACCAATCCGTTTGCAGCCTACAAATCAATTAGAAACTGCATGTTTGCTCATAGAAATAAAACTTAGAATTACATAAAGCAGAAGAGAGAAATGCGACAAATATATAGCACACCTCCCAGAGGAAAATACAGCTCTTTTAATCTTCTATATTCTTCTATATTAAATGTCAGCTTTGCTTTTTTGATCACGTTTGCTAAACTAACATAACACATTACCTCTGGCCAATGGGTAGTTTATTGTGCCAGGTCTAATGAGCATTTCAATTAAAAAAATAGATTTTGATGTTTGTTTTTTGGCCCTTTCCCTCCAAACATCTTGTGGGCCAGATGAGACGCGCTAATGGGCCGTATCTCTGACTTCTCTGGTCTGGATAATTTGATGAGGAGGGAGAGCTCTCAAATCATCGGTCGTGTGTTTCTCGCTCTTGATGCAAAGGGGAACGCAAACCGCAGTGATTTTACTCGCTCTATTCATGCAGAAAAGTATTCACCAGCATCAAGTCTCTACCTACGGTGTGTCTCATAGTTCCCACAGTGAGTGTTCCCACACACAGGCTCCAACTGAAAATAGTCCAGTTGTTGGAGAGGGAGAGTTTGTTGACGCAGAGTTGAGTCACATAATGCCACGCTATATCTTCTTCTCGCTTGGATCCCGTAGGGAGATTTCAAGGATGTGGCTATTATGAAGATGGCATGTCACATTCAGGTGCGGTTTCTGAGGCGAACGATCAAGTTTTATGGGAGAAGCAAGTACGCTTCATGAAGAGGAAATCCACAAACTTCGAAAAAATATCCACCGTTTTATCCCCCGATGGAGTCCTTAAATTTTGTTTTGCTTTAAAACAGTGGCCTAGTTTCCAGAAGACAATGCGTCGTCTTACCTCGCAAATGATGCAGAAATGTGCCACCAAATAACCAACCTCCGCTTAAATTTCGGTGTCACTACAAACTCAGTCGTCTTTTAAAGAAAAAAAAACCTTATTCTAGGCTCCCTGCACTTTAAATCTCAGTCCCTCACAAGTTCAGTGTCCTAATTTGCTCAGAAATGTTCACTCACTTCCCTTGTAAACATTCGCCGGTGGAAATTTTGGTGCTCAGACATTGTTTTCTTTGTGTAAACGAACATGACAGACTTCACACCTTCTTCGAATAAATTGCAGACCGCTTATGTAACCGTTACTTCGCACTGCTTCGTAAATTCGGTGCATATTGTGTGTCAGATGTGTCTGCAATATTCCATCTGTT
Organism: Myripristis jacobus; assembly: GCA_900302555.1. NCBI lineage: Eukaryota > Metazoa > Chordata > Actinopteri > Holocentriformes > Holocentridae > Myripristis > Myripristis jacobus. The sequence continues at coordinate 85,915 of OMLB01064241.1, read as the reverse complement.
GGGCTGATTTATGGCCATGCAAACGGTTTTGTCACCAAGCCACGGCGGGCATCGGTCCAGCGAGGGACTGAGATATGCGAGGAGTCTTGACTGAGAGAAGACGGAGAGTGTTTGCGGACACGCTGGCCATCCAATCCCTCTCAGACCTGCGGAACACAGCCCGAAATGTCAGATTAGCAGACTGTGGAAATTGTTTTTGCATTTTCAGGAAAAAAAAAAACAAAAACTGGCAGTCGCTGTGCATTCGGTTAACTTAATTTCAAAGTCCAGAAGCTCAGTCTATTTTTTGGTGCTTACTGTTGCTTCACTTGAGTAATTTTTTCATAACACTTTTCTCTCTCTCTCTCTCTCTCTCTGTACAGGTGGTGACATTGCTCAATGATCTGTACACCTGTTTTGATGCCATTATTGATAACTTTGATGTATACAAGGTACGTCAAATTGATTATTGTCCATGCATGTTGCTCACTAATTACAGTGATCCAGTTTAACCAAAGACTTTTTTTCCCCAGTTTGATCATGCTTTCCTATTAAAACACAATAAGCGATTTAACGAAAGGGCTTCACAGTTGAATGCATACATTTTCAGTATGGAGGGTCCCAGTTGGAAACAAACCTGCAGTACAATGACTTGCACATTGACAACACACAGGCAAATAATACAGCTGCATTGTTTTTGGTTGCAAAATAGTAATATGTCAGTAATGTACACAATATTTGTAGTAATTATAATTCTGCACAAGCTGAACCGCCATCCTACATGTCAAAACTGTGTTTGGCATGATTCCCTCTCCCCTCTACTTTCTCTAACCTTCCAGTTTTTATCATGTTTCTGTCAGGTGGAGACGATTGGCGATGCGTACATGGTGGTGTCCGGCCTCCCGGTGCGGAACGGGAACCTTCACGCCCGAGAGGTCGCCGGGATGTCGCTGGCCTTGTTAGAACAGGTCAAAACGTTCAAGATCCGACACAGACCCAACGACCAGCTGCGACTCAGGATAGGAATACACACAGGTATGTCTTTGCTCTTTGCTCTCTGCTTCTGCGATGTGCTGCGGGTTGAAGAGAAATTTCATGTAGCCGTTGGGTCCTCCGATTGGTGTCCGCACTGCTGAAGTGTCCTTGAGCAAAACAGAGAGTCGCTGCCTCCTACACAGCGTTCATGAAAAACCTGGTTAAGTCAGCGAATTAAAAAATACAGTTTACAGGCTATGGAAAAGCTGTGGAAATTGTAATTTTATAAAAGTTTTGGAAAAAAAAAACATTGAAATAAGCATCAATTGACTGAAAAAACAGCGAGTTGTCTTGGTGCCTCAGCATATTTTTTGTATGTGTCGATTTGTCTCCGTCTGGTGAAGAAAGTTGAAAATAGCTTATTATACCTCTGCAAGTAAAGAGTGTCCACATTTTTGGTGGAAATATTGCAAACTGTGTTGTTTCTGCTTGGTGTGAGATGACAAAAAGAGGAGAGAAAAACAAATATGTAGCTGTATTTTACCCATTTGTCATAATGTTCAAACAAATCTTTTCTCAGGCAACTCTGTGGTCGTGGAAATTAAACTACTGTAAACTACTGGCATGATCTCTGCCTGCAGGCACCTCATTTCTAGTTGCCTCCAGTGGACAAACTCCACCAAACAGCAAGGAAACAGTCTCACCTGCATGCACTCTCTAAGAGAAAGTAGCAACTTCCTGCACAGGTCACTTGAAATTTAGATTGAAATTCAGCAAATTTTTATGCAAAATCGGGAGCCAGTCCTTTTGGCTTGGGGGTAAGACGCTCACTGCACAGCCATTCTGCTGACATTCACACACTTTCTCTTTACCGAGACGTAACGCCGGCTGTCCAAGCATGTCTTTTGTAGAGAAATTGACTCAAGCGGCGTCGTAAATTCCTGAGTTGTGTGACCCCGCTCACCCCTCCTGGTGACACTGGTGGAAGAAATGCTGCCTGGAGGAAAGAGACAGATATTATCAGTGCCTCGGTCGGTCTGCACAGGCTATTAAGATGGATTTACAAGTGAACCCCGCGTCTGTTAATGATATTTTTCTTTCTAGCAGTAGCAGTGTCTCATTTTTAATATTTAGTGAATGTTTCTGGATGCTTGTCGCCATGACAAATAACACAATAATGTTTCAAATGATAAACATTTGGCAAGTCAGGGAGCCTGTATGAGATCTGTGTGTTGATGCATCCAGTGCAAAGCGTTACGCTGATGTATTATCATAAACTGTAGTGAATGTGGTCGATGACAGCGTCTGCTTGTGACAACAGTGTAGTCAGATCTGCAGCAGCTCATCCCAGTGGTTACCAACAAAAGAAGAAATAAAACTGGAGACAAAAAAAAAAGTATGGCTGATTTTTACCCAAGTCACAGTAATGATCTAGAAAATGGGTCATGAAAAAGTAAATAACGAGCTAAAGAAACAGTCAACAACTCCTGCTATAAAATGAAGAAGTTAAAATTTGGGGTGTTGCTCTCCTCAGAAATGTTTTGGGGGGGAAAAAAGCAACACCTGATTTTGGTGTTTCTTGCAAATAATCTGATAACTGAGTTTGTTATTTTTACTTCAACGTTTGAGGACAGTCCGTATTTGATCATGTTAATAAAACTAAGATCTGGTACTGGGCGTATAATTAAGCAGTATCACAGGAGAGGGAGCGCTGTTATATCAGCACATGGTGATATACGGTATAACAGCACGATCTCGAGTATGCAGCAGTTTTACAAACATCTTTCATCAAATAACGATAATAACACAAGGAGTTCTGTCAGAAATCATAAGGGAACACTGTCGCTCCTCGATCCGTCCCTCCCGTCCATCGCCACTGTGCATGTGCAACAGAAATAAGATCTAATCAAACCCACAATGAAACTGTGAAAACCTAAGCCTGTTAGTTAAAATGACATTGCTTTCGTTGTACTTAGAAAATCAGACACAGGAAGGTTGTTGCTGTTAGTTTCATAAAAATAAGACTAGCTTTAACCAGCAAAGCTAACCGTAGCTAACAAAATTTGTTTTTGCATTGTTTTATTGACACAATCATAAAATACAGGACTAAATGGCTTTATTTATTTATTTATTTATTTACATTTTTAGCTGTGGCTCATTGAGGTGCAAAAATGCAGTAACTTAAGCGTGAATAGTAACAATGAGGGCAAAAAAAGAAGAAAGCGGCCGCTGCTTTCCTCACCTCTGTCCTCTTCCACGTCGTCTTCTGACCACCGTTCACGAATTAACTCCATTTATTTAACTCCATTATTTTACTGTTATACTGAATATCAGCACACCTGGAACTCCTCCTGTCCAATCAGATCACGCCATCTTAATTAACTGTTGCTCAAGTCCAAACTAAGTGTGTTTACACTCGTCGTACGGGTGAATACTCTGCTCTGATTGGCTGTCAGGTGCGTTGAAACTGTGTATTGCACACGTAGTCCGGCTCAACTTTAATGACCCAACTTGTAACCATAGCAACATAAAAAAGCACAGCCGTCAAAGCTTACTCGTTATCAGCTGCAGCAGCACATCTAAGTTATCGACTGTATAACCTAACACCCAGTCGCATTGTTAATATTGTTTCCTCCTTTTCCCTTTGTATTGTTGGCAGATGACCATGGATATTAAAAAAAAGCTGGATATTTAACGAGTAGGTGTGCGTTAAACGGTTTTAAGGCACTTTAGGTGATTCTTTGTCTCGACGTCGTGCCTTAAAACCATTTAACGCACACCTACTCGTTGATAATCCCTTACTTAACCACTCAGGTAAAATATTTACCGCACAGAAGAAGAAGAGTGCAGGCTTTTAAGCTACTCAAAAAAGAAATAAATCTATATTTACAGCAACTAGAGCACTTGTAATTAGTTACTTTCCATGTCTGGGTACCAGTGTTGAGACTGGACATATAAATACAGGATGCTCTGCCTTGTTCTGTCTGTGACATTTATTCTGAAGTAATTTATAAGAGGCTTTTACCGTAGTATTTAGACCGCATCAGCTCATGGCGGCGGTGTTTATATTCTTTTTCAAGCACTTGACATGCACCACAGACGGACCTTTGAATGGTGTGCGTAGGATGGTACTTAGCATTGTCAGTGTAAGCAAAGTACATCGTGTGCGTCGCTTCCCCTCCCATCAAAACCTAAAAAATCACTTTCACCGATGTGGCTGTGTGATGTTGTTGGATGACGTCGTTTCTAGACATGGAGGAGCGTATTACCGCTTTTATGGCTTTCTCCCAGTATATTTTATCTGTTTTTGTGTTAATATGTTATAGGGCCTGTCTGTGCGGGGGTGGTTGGACTGAAAATGCCCAGATACTGTTTATTTGGAGATACTGTCAACACGGCATCTCGGATGGAGTCGAACGGAGAGGGTGAGTGTCAGCTTCAGATTTAGCTCTCTTTCTCTCTCTCTCTCTCTCTCTCCCTCTCTTTTTCTCCTTGGTGCCTGCCGGCTTGTCGCATGTTGCATCTCAAACCTGAATATTAAAATCTGGTATCTAATGGGCAAAAAAACAAAAACAAAACACAAAATATGTTTCCCATGAAATTTAACAGTGGTAGGAACGTGCTCTTTATTTGTTATTACTCACTATTTGCAAGGACTTCATTGTTTTTCACTGTTATGGCAAAACATGCTGTGAATGATTTGTTGACTGAAATTTTTGCACTAAGACTAATGAAATCTTTTGGAAGGTGTGTGAGTCTCCATATAACGAGCACCAAAGGATAGACAAGCTACTTACAAAAGCATGGAATGAGACTTTTTTAATTCAGAGACAAAAAAAAATGGTGTGTTGCACAAAGATTAGGCATAGAGCTGATTTCAAAGCACACTCCTTTATTAATTACACTATAAAAACAGTTTAATTTAATTTGATTTAATTGATTTAATCTCGTATCAAACAG
>OMLB01064241.1:44827-57387 GCA_900302555.1 Myripristis jacobus | reverse complement strand
TGAATGTATGTATGTGTCTATACCTAAATTGGTGCAAATCTTCAAATAAAAGTCACTGAAACTTAAAAGTATCTCCTGTCTTCTGTGTCTTAGTGAGACCCACGATCGTGTGACAGGGATTGCACTTGCTGATATTTTCGTCTATAAATGCAGCATGTTTCACCAACTATCATCCCATTTTTTGAAGATCTTTTGCATGTCTTGTACAGAATTGCCAAAGACAACAGCTACATCTCCATATAGTTTCATTTTATGACCAAATACTAATATTGTGATTAAGTATAAAAGAGCATCATAATTTAAGCTTGGACAAATATGGAACCAAAATGAAATCATCCCCAACCACAACTATATAAAATCAGCGCAGTCTAATGTTATCTATACGTTTGAATTCCTACTTTTACATGAATTTTCCAATTTCTTTGGTTTTCAAAAGAATACATGATAATTATACTATCACGATATGAGCAAGTTCATCTTTAACTTTGTTTATTGTGTGTCTCATTTTTGGAAAATCAGTTACACTTTAAATGCATGTGGGAGAGTCTGTAAGCACGTCAGGTGTGTGTGTGTGTGTGTGTGTGTGTGTGTGTGTGTGTGTGTGTGTGTGTGTGTGTTTGTGTGTGAGACGGTGGGGGAGGGAGACAAAGGGAGAGCTTAACAGGTGCTGGATTATTTACACGCTATTCTCATATGCATACGATTAACATGACATCAATATTTCATTTTTTAAAATATCATGTTTGTCGTCAACACTGGCGCATCGTGACGCCCCTACTTTGCTTATTGTGTTGGTCTTAGGAGAGGTATTATTCTTCCCTTTTAAGGAGAACCTACACATGAGTCATTTCTGAGGTGACTAAGCGTGGTGGTGTTAGGAAGACGGTTCGAAAAGAAAGAAAGCAAGAAATATTACTAATATTTACAGTGCCTCGTTTTAAAAATCAAACTGAAATGGTTCCCTTTCAGAAACACGGCTCCGCATGTGTATGACTAAATGTCAACATTAATGAGGTTTCTCCGCGATGTTCTCCTCAAAGTGACAGTGACTGCACGGTGCCCTTTTTATCTGCAATTATGAGACGAGAAGAAAACTAATATTTGGACTCTTCTCTGTGCATTTTGGCGTAGGAGTCAGACAATGTGCATGAAAAGTGTCCATTTCTAATGCAGAATGAAAAGTAAGTCATTTTGAGAAAAAAAAAGAAGAAGAGAGGCACACAGAATCTAATCCTTAGTGAGTTTCACCCAAATTCAGCGGTTTCACCAATTCTGTGAAGTGGTGGAGAGTGTGGAGTGAAAACTTTTACTAGTAGGTACTCAATAAGAGAGCCTGGAGGCTGGAGAGACTCCAGGGAGAATGAAACAGTGGGCGAAAACACGAGGGGATGTGTCCCTTCCAGCACGGAAAAAAAAGTGATTATCCCCTGCATAAAAAAAAAAGGGAAAAAAAATCATTTTCCCATGAATGAACTGACTCAGAGGTCGCTGATCCTCGAGAGGACTTTTATTGTGAAACAGATTTCACAGCGGGTAAAGTCCCATTGGTCCAGCATGATGTTAGCTGGATCGATGGTACAGTAACACCGCATGAGACAGAACGAGCGGCTCGCTGCTGTGCAAAAAAAAAAAAGAAAACCGCTGATGCGAGTGTTACGTAAGGCAGTGCTGAAACCTGTTAGTACAGAGCGAAGCTAAATATCACTTTTCAACAGCGTTACAGAAATAATGTGAGAGTGGGATTGGGTCGTTTTAAAGAGAGAGGATTTCGTGCGTGTGTGTGTCGCCAGCCCAGAACACGGAATACACGTGGCGAATCCACACCGCTATTGTGAGCAATTTGTTGAGTAACACAATAAAACCTGCGATAATTTGTTGTGTCTACACGTCTACTGATGTTTCTTCAGTTCTAGGGCTGACACAACGTCTCTGGACGGGATGTGAACGTCCTGAAATGATGGCAACACGGTTCAGCAGCGTCCCGGGAGGCTGTGCTGTGTGTCAGCTTTAATGCAGGACAGAGACAGCCTCCTCATCGCCGCTGAAACCAGAGACTGGCAGAGAGAGAGAGAGAGAGAGAGAGAGAGAGAGACGATGCAAGGCCCCCTCTTAAAACACTGTCATCTGTTCTCCAAAACAATCTAATGAAATTACGGAGCTAGTTTCAAAATAAGCACAAAAGAAGAGTTTAAGTTCACATCGTTCCACTGCAAACTGAAGGCGCGCTGGAACGGGACAGGACGGAGGATGCCGTTTCATGATCTGATTTCATTATTTGCTGCGTGCCCCCCTCTCTCCCTCATCCCACCACCAACGTTTTGCCCCCCGGCCCATGACCTCAAACTCTTCCCTGCGGCCCTGGAGAGACGGCGCTGCAACTGAAGTGGAAGGTCGCAAGTTTGATAACACAGCAGCCACTGTAAACGTGTCCTTGGCTTTGGCCGGGAAATTGAACCCCGACCCGCTTCAAGGGCTCCCCCCCGTGCTCCGATCCACCCGGGGAGATGCGTGTCTCGCTGCTGTGGGACTCCAGTTGGATGAGTTTCACGGTTTAACCTCACATGAGGGGGACAAAGCTCCTCTATTTAAAGGGCTTTCAGGTGATGTAATGCAACTTGTGGTAGCAATAACAATAGCCTCCATCAGCTAATTGTGTTTTCTAAACACAGAATTTGTGAACCGCGCTGTGTTTTTTTGACTGGAAGCTAAATTTTTTGCAGATGAACTTTGATGCAGAGGTTTAAATTTACCTCTATTCAAGCAAAATGTTGGAAGAATCCCACTTGTTAATCCCAAAGGACATTGCAATTCTCTCCAGCCTCCAGCTCTTCTACGATCTAAAACAGATTTTTACATTTTGATAACACCACAATTTGATTTTGCTGAAGTGCCTCCGTATGTGTCGCGGTTTGCCTCCAGAGTCCCTGAAAACGACTTTGCCCCGTAGACCAAAGGCCAGCAATTGAGAGAGCACATCCGATGGCACAACCTCTCACAATCGATGAGAATTAAAGATGTGTGCTCTAATAATTTCAGAGCATTAGGCTGAGGGATTTCCTGAGCGCGGCGTGCAGCACGACTCTCAGTGCTTCTCAGAGTGCTGCCCGCCTTCAACGAGCAGAGGCCCAGTTTAATTGAGAGTGGCCTTTGTGCTTTAAAAATCAATCAAGATTGGAATTAATCATCCCGATGTTATATAAACATTAATTATACGCCTTGAGTCGCCCAAATGGGCTCCTAATAGCTGCCGTGGTACGACGCACCCGCCCTGTCAAACACAGCTGTTAATGAAGGTGCGCGGGATCCAAATGGACACACATTAATGGATCTGTGATTGTGAAGTACTTATGATGTGATTTCACAAAATGCTCACACGGTATCATTTCATTTTGCACACGTTTCGCATTTTAGAAGTGCTATTTATCTAATTGCACTTGCAAACACAGCAAAGTGTTGGATTGAGCGGCTACTCTGCCACCTCTACAGACAGCATGGATCATAAATAATTCAACTTGTAGTGTAGCCTAATTACAGAAAGGCAATGAATGTTTGGGTGTGTACGTGTGCACTTTCATTTGTGTGTGACTGTATGTGTGTGTGTGTGTGGTCTGGTTTGATTTGAGGATACTTTTGGCTCTTTTCCTGCTTGTAATCGCTGGAGAAAAGCGAAAGCGGCTGTAGATCTTGTCAAAGCGATTCGGCCAACAATTGCAGAACCTAGGTTAAAATGAGCATTCCTCACAAAATACATAATGAACACAGCGAGTGAGCAGGAAGGACGATATTTTTCTGGGAATATCTTCAGTATACACCTTTGGGTATTTGGGCGGGAGCGAGTCTTTGGTTCCAAAACGAAGATAAAGGATGATTTAACCCTCCAGGTACTATCCACATTTATCCAAATTTACATTTTTTACCTTTGAGGTCAATTTGAACCCAGGAATCTCCCACTCACTCCCGCTTATTTATCAAAGTTCTTGTGGGAATCATGTTTTTCCCTCCCACATATCACATTAACTATCAGTGGTCTTCACTACTGCAGGTGTGGTTATGTTTGGTTAGGGCCCTAATGCAGGGGGGCGGTTTTTAAATTTTTGATTATATTTCTTATATGTTTTATACCGCTGAAGCAGCCTGGGGGTCAAATAGAGCCCAATGAAACACTGATGCATACAAAATGGATATTGAAAACATCTTCATGATAATTTTATGTTTACTTGTCATCGTTAAATTACAGAAAGGCATTCAATGTGAAGCAAAAAAATCATGTAATTAGTCAAAGTGACCCCAAAGATGATAGGAGGGCTAAGTCTTTGTTTGATAACGTGAAAACATCTTTAGTAGGGATGGTGTTCGATGAATTTCAAAAACTGATGATTTCCCCCAAAATGTATCTAAGGCATGTTGTGCGTCTTCAAAGTCACCATCCTGCGGTAAACCGAGTTCCGGCATATGGACTCGCTCAACACTGATGTGGCTCTCCGAGGGCGGTAATTAATGAGTCATCATAAAGTCGGGGAGATAAAGTCATGTCTGTCTCTTTCAAAGGTTCACTGATGTAGAGCTCGCACGGAGATGCCAGATAAATAACAATAAATCAGGATCTGAGGTGCCGTGTTTTGTCTGGGTTCCCACTTTTCTGCAGTGTGTGTTTTCAACTCAACACAATTTGCCATAACAGAAGTGCCTTGGCTCTGATTACAAGGGAGTTGGTTGTTAAAATTATGGCAAATTGCAAAGACAGCCTCTTGACATTTACATACCTCTTAAGAATACTTAACACAGATAAGAGTTTTATGGGAAGGTTTTCTTTATTTTTTATTTTTTTTAATAGATAAGCTTAGCCAAGGGGTAACATCTGGAAACTGTTGAACAAGTTGCTCTCCACAGCTGGTTATAGATATACTTTTTTAAATGGCCACGGATGTTATCACGGCTAACAAATGTCTCCATCATTTCTGAGATGTTTTTTTCTACAGTTTTGATTTGATTGATTAGCATACTTCACTTGAGAAAGTGAAAATAATAAGTTGGCTGTACTTTCGAAAGGAGGACCTGGAGCAGCAGGGGCGCACACAGACTCTCTGAGGGCCGGGGGCTGGAAAGTGAAAAAAAGGGCACCTCCCCCAGGGGCCCCTTTTTCATTTTTTCACCTCCCCCAGGTGCCACCTTCCACTTGGGGTGTGCTTATGCTGGCACAGGGTTTGAGAGATGTTTGCCAAATGACAAGATGTATGAATACACCCAAGCACACTCACACACACAACTACATTTACAAACACACTTTCAGAAAGAGTCTGAGGTGCTGTTTGACCAGTTTTAAAAAAAAAAACACACAACTGAAGAACTCGATGCTGAGCAAGTTATCATGATGAAACTTCGAGCTGTTGGTATTTAGGTCGGGTTTCTGAACCTGTGGATTTTACTTTTTCATTCATTCATTCATTTTCCAAACCACTTATCCTCTTAAGGGTTGTGGGTGGGTTTTACTCATATATCTTCATTTTGTGCTGATTTTTTTTTCTTCATTTATTTATTAGGGTGAAAATTAGCTATCAGTTGCAGTCACTTGCTATTGCCAATTCTTGCCTACTTGTCTACTAGCCATGAATTTCAATAAATCAAACAACTTTTTTGCGTTATCCCGACTAATTTTATTGTATTGTATGCACATTTGTGTACCATATTTTTAATTAGTCAAATAAAATCAATCAATCAGTCAATCAAGATGAATCATGAAAGTGTCCCATTTGGATGTCCATTCAGATGAAAAGTGAGGGTCTCCTGTGCTGCTGGGATGCACCGTTGTGACCTTGAGGATGGCGCCGTCTCTTTAGTTGATTTCATTTTGGGAGAAGTTGGTGGAAAAGTCGATCTCTTGTTTATTTACTTGCCAATTCATGATTATACATGAAGATTATAGGAACACAGAGACATTTTCTGTCAGATCATTCATGAGACACTTTTCTGTTTCTGCAGTGGTCCTGAAGTTGGATTTTAAGGTTATTTAACTTTTGCACTGATTTGAAATATTTGTGATTAATAGCACCAACTAAAAGCCGAAAAAAGAGACTTCTAATAGTTACATAACTGTAGCAGAAGTCATATTCACGTGCCATTAATTATTGGTGATTTCCCATTAAGGTCTCTATTAGGCTTCATAATAAACGCCAGGCCCACTACTGCTACAGTTAATCGAGGGATTAAAAGGCACTTTGTATCCTCTGCAGGGAAGCATTGTAAGGCTTGCTTGCCTTGCCTGTCGTTTCTTCCGGAAGAATAGAGCTATTAATAGCTGAGGAACAGCAGGGGAAAGGTTAGCTATCCAATGAAATTGTTTTAACGACTTCATTATCAAAGGGTGCTGAGCACCAGCATGGCTCGGCTGTCTGTTTGTGCTGTCGAGTCCATTCCCTCTTCAACGATTCCTTTCTGTACCATAAGACTCTTAAAAAAATCTTTTGGTTGTTAGTTGAACTCTGAGAAGGAGGTATGATCAAACCTCTGGTTGGTTTGTTGTGATTCTTCTTTTCTGGGATTTTAAACAAAGAAATAAAATCTGAGTCGTTTCATGGCATAATAATTGAATCTTGAGCCAGAGCAGTCAATGTGTTTTGGCCTCTGATGGCATGTAGTAAAACCATAATTAACAGAAACCCAGAATTTTTGAAGACATACAAAATTCACATCATGCCGCAACGCTGTAAAACACAAGTGGTGACAGATTAGAAGGCAATTAATCAGCCCGGCTCAAGTGCTGTGTTGATGAAACCCAGAACATTTTCCATGGCTTGCCATGAGAGCGTCCTGAACGCAGAATGAAAGTTTTGGGCTGTCTCTCCAGATTCACCATGCCATTAATCTCACCAACAATTGTCTCGAAAGCTGAGCAGTGGCAGCGCTGAAGGCACAGCTTCGCATTTAAAGTCACGAGGAAGTGGTGGCGGCGGCGTCTTGCCTTGGTTATTCGACATATTTCTGCTGGAAACAGGAATGTCGGAGCGAGACTGCTCCAAAGCGTTCAGACGTTCAAAACATTTCGATGTCATGTCAAACTGTGGCGAATGGCGGATTCCTCAAAAGGGATGAATTCCAGGCATAAAGACACACTCGAGATGTCTGATGAAAAAAAAAACCCCAACAAAAACAACTTGAAAAACTTGAATTACTGACCGTGCAGGGCAGGAAGGCAGATTTCTAGGCATTTTTATTTACATTTTAACTACAAAGTTTGAAGACTTTTAGAAGCGCATCCAACTAGCCAGTGATACACCTGCTTCTAGCAACTCAAAGTGTTTTCATGCCGAAGATTTTGGAGCTGAGAACTCCTTTTCAAGTCCTTTTCAAAGACTCATTTTACCTGTCATGATCACTACTTGGAGCCTCGTGCACATTTCTCACAAATACTCTAATAACGTGCTTTCAATAGACTTCTACATAGCTTGAATTTTATGCAGAAGTAGAAAATAAACTGACACGGTGGAGGCCTCGTTCACAAAAGAACCATTAACAGGTAGAGAGAAAAAAAAAGGTGCTTTTATTTGAGTTCATACTTGGAGTTTATACCTTTCTAGCGCATCCTCTGAAGACGTTATTTGTGGAAAGCTGCTTGTTGAAAAGCCGTCACAGGGATGAATGGCAACGGTACAATCAAAACCTGATTGTGATTGTCGCTGTGTAAGTATTGTAAGCAAAAGAGAAAAGTTAATCAAGCTCAAGTCGGACGAGACATGCAGCACTTTTCAAGTTTTGATTACCTTTTGTTGTGGACTCTGATGCACAAAGCAGGATTAGGTGTGTTTTTTTGTCATTATACAGGACAGGGGACAGAGGGATGGTTTCAACACTTCAACATTTGGGACAGACAGACTGTCTTTCTTTCCCTGGCGGCGAAGGCCTGGACTTTTCTGAAATGCCACAAACAGCTGACACGGTGAGAGGAGGGACGGGAAGTCTAATTATAGCAGGACAGGAGTCGCGGATGCCTGCTTTCTCTCTTTTGTTTGTTTAACAATCCTTGTTTTGCACAGTTTGGAGCAAATGGCTTTCACCCTCTACGGGGTACCTTGGAAAGCCAAAAAAAAAAAAAAAAAGAACATCTGGGAACCATTTTTGGCAAAGTGATTATTCTGTCTGCAGTCCCAGATAAAATCGGTGCATTGTTTAACCAAATTCCAGGAACAGCTTTTTGTTTTTGTTTGTTTGTTTATTTTTTTTTTTCCAGCTGAGACATCATATGTTGCTTGCAAGTGAAATGAATAATTTATCAATTTCACCCTGTTAAAAAATTTTGAGGACTAACTTCCAGGGAGTGATATTTCACTTTTTTCAAGTTTATTTAAAGTGGTCAGAGTACTTTAACCTGAAAGGGGTGAAGAAAAAAAACAAAGGAATTTATGAATGACAATGTCGCGCTGGAAACTTCCTACCAACTGGCCTGGATTAAATCTAACTTGACACACACACACACAAAAAAAAACTGAGTTCCCAGGTGAACTACATACTACACAGACAGAAAAAAACAAACTCCAGACCGTGTTTCCTTTACAACAAATTGGCATGCTGGTCATTTCAACAAAGGCACAGAGATTACATACAGGTAAGTCTTGTCATATTACAACAACATTTCATCCTTGACTTTTTGTTTTCATGGCCTCATGAGCATCACCTGCCGCCAGCACAATTTCATTATTCAGCTCGCATTAACTCCCGGCCCTGTGTTTCCATTTACCTGCACTTTGATTTGCATTTCATGGGCTGTTTAAATGTTAACACTGATATTTGCATTTCAGTCACATTCATCAAACATGTTATTGTAGTGGTTGAAAATGTTTCTTTAGCCACATGGTCATTATTGTTATTAGCAGCCGCATAAATCCAAATTATAATACTTGCTATCTATGAGATTTGCTGATTTCTGTTCCAGACTGATCGTGTTCATGTGACGAAAATGAGTCGAATGCACTGTAACCAGGGATTTTGTGCAGGACAAGTTTTTTTGTGTGCCTTTTTTGCTTTTGAAACGTATTTGTGATTCTGTCGAGCAGCTTTAGGCGTCAAATCTGTTGAAATTCAGCGTAATATCAGGCCTCACTTTGCTGCTTCAGTCTGAACAAAAAAATGTGAAGCACGTACTGCTTTGCTTTGTTTTGTTTTGTTTTTCAAAATGTCTGGAACTATTAAGGACAACATTAAGCTTATTTATAATTGCTTAGTTGGAGCTTAATTTCATCATAATCTTGGAAAAATCATAGTTAGCTCCATGCAGATTTAGTAGCTTGCAGTGGAAAACTCACACCCAGTAGTGTTTTTTTCTCAGCTACACTTTATCATTTTTTTTTCTTTAATTTACTGATCTCTGAGGAGGACGAGGGCACAGCGCCTCTGGAGTTGGTGGGGATTCAGTCATTCGCCTGAGGGCACTTGCTGTAGCGGCTAAATTACCTCATGGTTTTGTTTTGTCATTGATTGTTGATTGGTCAGACCCAGTTCGGCCTGTTTTTGTCCTTTGAGACCGGCTTTTCGTGCCGAGAATCCCTATAAATAAACTCAAGCTAACTTTTCATAGCTGCTGGTTGGCCTCTAATCCCTTTGCCTCTCTGCTGCCTCAGATTTGCTGTCAACGCTGGGACCGCACCGATCGTTAAACGTCGGCCGGGACAGCTGCATTGTGCTTAATTAGCTCAAAAGATTTGCTGCTTTTTGCTTCTTGGTGTTGATTAACAAAAAAAAAAGCAGATAATAATTGCTAATTATGCCTGGTACACAGATTAACACGCCCAGCAGAGGGAGGACAACAGCTTCAGTCGAGCGGTTGGCTCAAACATCAAGGGTATTAACAGGCAAAGGGACTAAATGGTAAACTCCATAACCATTATCCTGCTGCCAGCATCTTATTAATGTGCATTCATTTACTTCTTCTCCTTCCTCTTATTGCTTCTCTCTCACTCTCCTCAGTTATTCCTCATTTATGTCATTATGCTATAAGATACTGTGCAATAGGCTATTATCACACATTAAATATTCTAATATGGCATACACAATGATTACAAAGTGGAGCACAGATATACAAAATGCTGCAGACGATGCACAAACAAGATTCATCGACGAGGCCGAAGGTGTAATCTCTTTCGAATGGCGAGGATCTAATTTCGAGGTGCGATACGACTTGCGATATCCTCCCTATCTCCCTCGTCTACGTTGCCCCTTTGCGCCACAGACATTATTTTTGGTCCTCAGAATTATTGAATTACATGCGGTGACAATGACTGGCTCTTTGTGAATGAAACCAGACGCAGAAATCTAATAATGCGGTGCATCTCAATGCTTTGTTCCCTAATATGATCAGCATAATAGTTTGGTCAACCGGTTACATGGCATCCGGCGCCAAAGGGCTCTCCGGTATCCACTGTTAATTGAATTCCTCTCAGTTTGCTGAAATAATCAGTGTAACAGCTTAACATGTTGAAGCCTGACTAGCTGTCAGTCCCCAGAGGCCGAGGGCATCAGATAAACGTCTCAAGCAACAGTACAGTTCTGACGGCTCCAGGGAATCACAGTATATTGCAGCCGCAGGAGAAAATAGCTGTCGGGGAGAGCGGGGCGTCTTGTCACACTTTTTGCTCTCCCTTCAGTTTCTTGGTGCATCACAGTCGCTCATTTTCCACATTAAATCAAACAAAACATTCTTGGGCACACATGCACAGTCTTTAGATTTTCACCTCACAGTCAAATACAGAGTTCTGCTCAAGTATGTACAGGATGTGCACGGCAAGTTGTCGCACCACGCTCGAAAAGCCACTTTCCCAGGCATCTGGATAAGGAATGATTTATGAAATTGAACGGGTTGTATCAGAACCAGCATCGGAAATACTTTTTTGATCCGTGTGGGGAAATTGGGTCAGTTGCAGTTGCTCAAACTCTTGAGGGAAATATATGTATGAGCAAAAGTTAAAGTATGAGAAATAAAAAGGGGTGAATATATATGTCGTGCCAAGTCAGTCGTCAGTTAAAACCATGAAAAGCACCGAAAAGTGTGTTTCCCTGCAGTTCAGCTCTATCTGTCCCGCCATCACGACCTGTTTGTTCTGTGAACTCTGTGTAATATTTCATCCCTCTTTTCCGACCTCTCTCATTTATGAATAAGTGGCACAACATCACAAATCCCTCCTTGCTCGGTTTGCTTGTCTATGTCAAACAGAGAGCACATCAGATCAGACCAGGAGGGTAAAAGTGCATGGCCTGAATATCCCAGGGATGTCCGAGCCGTGACATACTTGATGTTAGCTCGGGCCAGTGGTTTGAAGACCTTTCCAGACCTCCTGAAGCCCCAGGGGGAGCGGGGGAGAGAGACAGACGGGGAGAGATAGCTGTTGAGTAAAAGCGAACTCTTGGCAAGTTAGTTTTCCCGTCTCTTGGCTTTGTTGCTGACCATGTTGATTTTCCACAGTGTTTTCGCTCTGTATACTTTGCGCAGGACTTCCCAGAAATGAGAGCGAGGCAGGCCAGCAGGAGAGCGGAAATACCTCACACTCTATGTTGAAAACACGCATGGCCTGTTTCATGTGCTGTTAAAGTTCGATTAAAGGCAGGGCATTGTCCGTATTTTGACACAGTTGTCCAAGTGCAATTGTCCCTCTTCTCATTTTTTTTCCACAGAGTTCACCGAGTTCGCGATGAAGCAAGTGTGAATACAGTGGGAGTGAATTTGAACACAGGAATCGAACGGGGATTGTTTGATAGCAGTAGCTCATCAATACATGTCAGCCAAGCCAAGGTTTGTCTCTCCCAAACTAGCTGTGTGATATTTTTTTTGCTGCATACGTTAGATACAACACTTTCAGGTAAGAGGATTCAATCAGATGCCCCTCCACTTCAGCATCTCTCACATCACGCACATACTTCACCAAGCCCGTCTGGGTGAGTGACACACACGAGGAACGGCTGCATTTTACGGGTGATCACTCTGATCTGAATTGCCGCTGTGCTCGCACACTCGATCAAGCCCGGGCTGATGAAAAATATCTGTTACGACGGAGGTTGTTAGACATCTCCCGCAATCCTTGTCCGAGGCCTGCCGGTCAAAAAAAAAAAAAACACTTTCGATTTTCAATTTCTCAAAAAGTGGACTTGAGAAATAAGAACGCGCCGCTTCGTGGGTTTTTCCTTGAAATCCTGCAGTAATTATTCATCGATTCCTGGCATTCAAGCCCACAACCATTCTCCTGTCAAACCTTTCTATTCATCACTCAGTCTTCAGTACCTCGCATTTTCCTGTTGCAGCGACCAGGCTTTATGAATTGCAGTTACATAAGCTTGTATTCACACACACACACACACATGTACCATTCATACGATTCCATCTTGACCTCCAGGGCCTGGTGGGTGAAATGACCTGTGGAGGCTCAGCACCCATCTCCTCAGACAGACGGCTGCAGCAGGATTGCGGTCCACGGCCTCCACAGCTGACTCCATCATTCAGTCCCAGGTGCCCTTGTCTGGCTCCACAGGACTGGGTGACATCATCGCCACCCCCCCTCCCCCTTCCCCTTTCCTCCTCT
>OMLB01064241.1:34534-44807 GCA_900302555.1 Myripristis jacobus | reverse complement strand
GGGCCTTGTGAATAATTTAGGAGCTCTGGTGCACTTTATAACCTGGTCTGCAAGGCTAGCCTGACATTCACCCTAAGTGCATTAGTATAATAGTCGGGGAGGAAACTAGCCTTTATTGACTAATATAATCAATAACTGCGCTTCTGTTCACAGAGTCCCCGGAGATGCTGTGTGTGTGTGTGTGTGTGTGTGTGTGGGATGATGGACTAACTACAAGAAAACACTTATGTGAGTGACAAAAAAAAAAAATAACCTCAAATAATTAGACTGTGAGGAAAATTAGTTTATCCCCCCCATTCTTTGCCTAACAATGAGCAGCTGTTGTCGGGAAGGAAACAGCTGATGAATAATTTGAGTAATTTTATTCGTCCGTTTCTTTCCTTGTTGAGTGAGGAGCCATCTGCGAGAATCAAAAACATAATATCCCCAAGGCAAGAGGGTGAATCTTCATTGACAGCGTACAGATGTGTCTGTGGCGACCAGTTTTAATCGGGACGGCTGTGTGAGCGAGTAAATTCAGTGTCATCTCGGAGGGAGGGATGATGTGACAAATGGGGAAATTATCCAAGACTTTATCTTCTTGAGTAAATTGACTGCGTGGGAATATTAATTTAGAGGAGGAGCCTACCTCTGTGAGGCGAAAGATGAAGGAAAAAAAAATTGTCCATTTTAATTTACTAAAGTGCTTGCTCAGCTGTGTACATAGAAAGCACTTTTGTAAGCCTAATGGTAGAAATCAACAACACACACACACACACACACACACGCAAAAAGAAAAAGAAAGGGGCGCCCGCACTGTTAGGCAATCCTGGCTGCTTCTCATTAACATATCCTGGGAAAGATGTGGCAACAACATATCTGTCAGTTCAATTACCTAACAGGTTCAGCAGCATCACAGGTAGTATTATGCATAATTTGGGTCGCGGAAACCTCCAATAAAAACTCTTTCAGCAAGCTTTGATTGGGCACAGATTCTGAGTGCATTCAAGGATTTGGGCAGGCTGAGAAGTGTGGAGCAACCGTGGTGCCAAGAGAAATCCAGTGGCCTTTGCTAATCTCCTGTCACATGCAGACAACAAAGGATATGGCCAAGTGACCCCAGAGGTAGATTTACAGTGTGTCAGCAGG
Organism: Myripristis jacobus; assembly: GCA_900302555.1. Lineage (NCBI taxonomy): Eukaryota > Metazoa > Chordata > Actinopteri > Holocentriformes > Holocentridae > Myripristis > Myripristis jacobus. The sequence continues at coordinate 43,679 of OMLB01064241.1, read as the reverse complement.
ACCGGCAGTGACTCCCCTCCCCTCGCTCCTATACCCCGAGGATTTATCACAGCACAGAAACAGTATTTGCCAGGCGGCGTGACTCACCAAACAGGTCAAATTACAACACAGACAGCGGTGCATATCATAAAAGGCCAGCCATAGAGGATGCTTACATTATTTTAACCGGCGGAACAGGTACCCTTTCTACTTTTCACTTATATGGAAGCATGAGATTGCAAAAATATCGGTGTGCTAATGTGATTCTTTATTAGGATTTTATGTTGAACAAAATTTGAGCAAAGCCTTAACCTACTTTACTTGCTTCTATACTGTTTCCTTAAGTTTTCAACTGTTTTGACGTTACAAGCTGATTTAATTGTCTTGCATTTGTTTGTTATGAAAAGCCCCCAGTCATGGGAGTGGTTCTAGGAATAATCTAACAACAACAACGACAACAAAATATGGCATTAAACTCAAAGTGCAGCACTGATTACACGAGTCATGGGCAGTCTTGCCTTCATTACATCTCATATCATAAAAAATCAAAACAAAAACACTGGTATGGTTCCCCAAAGTACCACAACATGATGTAACTTCTGATAGTTATGGTGCAAAACAACATTAACTTAATAGCCATTTAATCATTATTATAGTGTGTAATGATGTTAACTTAAAATTCAGGGAATGGTTTGACATCAGCAAAGTTCAAATTATTGGCGATTCAGTCCCTTACAAAGTAAACAACATACATGGCCATAGCAAGCTGCGCTCCTGATGCCAGATCAGTAGTTCTCAAATACAAAATGAAATCTCAAGTGCAATGACCCACAAGACAAGAAACATACTCTGAAATTATCATCATGGATGTTGGAGCAAATTATGTTTCTATCAAACTGCCCAAATCCTTTCCTTTTTACAGAGAAATTAACCTGTGTGTTAACTTATGCAAAATGCTTTGTGGCATACAAGGATACTGTGTTTCTACCTACCAGCAACCTCTTTAATACAGTATACTAACCAGGGTTAAATAACACAACCTAGGTACCAAGTATACAAAAAAGTTATCAACACAACAGTACAGTCGTAGCACCCGGCATACTTTACGGTTTCTCACTATGTTCAACTATGCAGATGACACTCTTTTATGTCGACAGATTCAATTGTCGACCATGATGAATTATACTAATAAATTTATTGTGTCTTTAATTCGTGCACTAGTGAAATAAAGTCTTTTTAAGCTGCACAAAGTTATTTCTGACCAATAGAGGGTACTGAAAGCACAAACTCCGTCCGTAAACACACAAGGCAATCATGTTTCTGGGTACATGGTAGATGTACCCAGAAGTGGTTGGTTTGTTTTCTAGATGGAAATGAGGAATAAATTTCACTCTCACGAGGCTCTTGTTGGATTACTTGGATTATTTTGTCTCCAATTCAAAACTGCGGAGAATTTGCAGACTTTCAGCGACAAGGTAAGTTGCTTTGAATGAGCTGTTTCTGTGGCTGCGGTACTGATTGCAGCGACAGAGGCACTTGCACCATATATGTGAAATTTGCATGCACAGTTCTGCAGAATGTGCATTTTCAGAGAGGCTTTGAATGAAGCTGAAGAAGCAACGGGGTGAAGAGGAGGGCAGAGGAGGAGTTTATTCTCAGGCCGCCACAAAAATTTAGAAAGCTAAAACCAGGGAACAACAACAGGCTGTCTGCAAATTGTACAGTGGAAAGAACACCCAGAGTGATGGCTCTCACATTGCAAGGGGTCAATTTACTGCAACAAAATGCATGTAATATTGCTTGATGTAGATTTAAATGCTGTGTGCCTTAGGCCATCCTTTTTTTGGACTTGTTACCTATGGCAATGTCATGCAAGGGACAGAAATAACTTCCAAAATTTTTGTAGCCAAATTTAGTGAAGCCTAGTTTTGAGGAGCACCTGATCACCTCTTTTTATCTTTAATGTCATAAAATTTTGTAAATGATAACTTCATGTCACTAATTTCAGACAAATTCAAAGTAATGATTCTAGGCCAAAAACAGAAAGGTGACTAACGCAAGACTGGCCACTGAATGTGCCATAATGAATTTCACAGACCACATTTTTTTCACTGAAATTATAATTGAACTCAGATGTGTAGTCTTGTTCCACTATAACGGAAACCGAATTCATTCATCCAGCATTCTCTCCCACATCAGTTTATGCCTGGATTACTGCAAGGCACGATTCTATGCAAACACACTACAAAATACCTTTCAGACGATTTAAAATGTGAGTGCTACATTCCTCTCACTTAAATACCTCACAGCCACTACAAAATGCTTCAGACTTATAAATCAAGCTATTGCATGGCTTCTACCTGCAAGAAATTCTATAAACCTACATGTCTGCTGGCACCTTATAGTCTTGGCACTGGAACAAATTAAACCTCACTTGCAGGCCTCTGATTTGAAGGTGTCCCTTTAGTAATACAACTCTAAACTGGTCTAGTGGAGCTGATGAACAGAAAATTGTGAATATGCTTAAGTTTTATTACGGTTCAATTTCCACCGTACCGTTTAGACCAATCCTACCAGCTACTGCGAGAAAGGACATGAATTTCTACAAACAATTTCTCTTTGCAAAAGCAGTAGTTTTGCAAGCATGCAGTAAAATTTGAATTTCTACACAGACAAATTATGTCCTCATTTTGGTGTCAATTCTGTTTGTGGTTATCTAATTGTCACTGTTTCTGTATTGTAATGAAAAGCTGCTGTTTGTATTGCGCTTTAGCTAACATTTGACTGCTGAATAATATTTTTCTGTGTTCACAGTGACTTGGGATAATCCTGGTGAGAGGATGCACATTTGTCTTGAATTGACATGAAAACTGATGGCCGGGGCTTGATGCACTCATCCATTCAAACTGGAGAGTACCTTTGTAGTAATCTGGCTTTCATGTTTTGGAAAGAGAAGTGGGTCAGAGCAGATATGCCAGTGGAGTTATCAAACAGACACTGATAAACGCAGATAATGTACTACTTTGACAGTGTAATGTCTCTGGGGGGAAAAAAAATGAGCTGCCAAAGTCCTAATGCTCTTGTCTGTAGCTTTGCAACAAACATCTGAGTCTAAGCTGGATTGCAGACAGATTGACTTCCTGCTTGCCATTCAGACCGTACAAGGAGAAGTTAGGTGGTCTGGAGAATATCCTGCTGAATGAACTGTAATGAATCAAGGAGCAGAGCTGATTCACACCTGGCTGAAACACTCCTCTGTTCAGGCCACAATAGGAGCCTTTCTTTCCTTCATGTGACATTGAGCGTCAAAGGTCAGTAAAGTTCAGGAAGCACATGATTTTTATTTGAAAATCTATAAATTGTGAAAATGAATGCCCCTGTGTTTATTTGTGCTTCACTCCACTCTCCAGCCAGAGGCCTCACTCTTCTTGCCAGCTGCCGACCTATTAGCACCCCGCAGAAACCCTAACGTTGCTGCCGTGGCCGGCTATTTGTTTGACTTTGTCATTACTGAATTGAGACACGCAGACTTAGTGGATGGGAGGTGAGAATGGGCATTGACTCATTTTGAAGGGTACACTTGTTATATCTCTGGCCATTTTGGTTGATGTTTAGACTGAGAAGTACTTCCAAACTTTTGATTCTGGTCTTGGACACGTTGGGGTGAGCTCTGTATTGCTGAAATACTGAGGGGTACGAAGCCAAGCTTTGCATTCTTTCTGGACCTCAGTGCTGACTCGTGAATTCATTTAATGGGGAGAACTTAAATAAACATAGAAAAGGACAGAAGGGTTTGTACTTTGGAGCAACTGAATTGTGTATGAAAATGGTTTGGCCCACGAACATCCTCAGTCTGCTGTCACAGAGCGGATGTGTGTGAGCTGTACAGACCATCGGATCTATGTGAAATAATCGTAAATTGCTGTGACTTAGATATTTTAACAAGCAGGGCACTGGCAAATGCAACCTTTTAACATACAGTGGCTAAACATCTTGAACTGTATTGCCACTACGCTTGATTTTCCACCATAACAAATGTCACACAACTGAAACTTTGTCAAACAGCAAAAAAGGCCAAATAGTGTTCCAGGCAGCTGCAAGTGTATGGTTTGGAGCTCCACACAGGAGGAATCTGTCTTGTAAACCGATATGGCTGCCCAGTCATGACCTCAGCCTCCAAGCATGAATTCTCAGTATGCTCTGTGGGTTTAAAAGCCCAGCTTTCCAGGGTAACTGAGACTAATTATCATGTGTCTCTGTGGAAAACAGGGTATGGAGCTGGAAGGAGGTGTCAACACACCTTCTGTCTATATGTCATCTCTGTCAGGAAATAGATGGATCCACACACAGTTCCACATCTCAGGTTGGTATTTTTGCACAAAAATGTATAACGCGTCTGAAACTCCCAAAGTATGGTTTGGCTGTGTTTTTCCCTCAAAGGACATCCATGGTTTCTGCCTTGTGCAAAAGCAGTGCTCATCTTTTATGCAAATTTAACTTCTCATATTTCACTTTAACTCTGCATGAACTACAGTAAACCCAGATGAGTCAAAAAAATTGATTTCTCCTCCTAGCTTATACAGCAGATGTACTCAAGCTGTTATCCTGCAAGCTTGTGATTGATGGTCTATGGGACCTGATGAACACAGTGACTATAATATGAAGATAGCAGGTGGTCTTGTAGAGCAAAGCTCTCTGGGTATCCCCTTGGGGGGGCTTGGTGCACAAAGTTCCCCCAGGCTCTCAGTGGTGGATAGCTTAAAGTGATAACAGCTCCCACTCTGCTTTGCCCATTAGCCTTAAATACTTGTGGCTTCATGTGATCAATTGTAATTGAGGTTGTGCCCCATGATAGCTCGTGAGTAGCCTTTGCATCTGCCATCTACATTAGTTCTACATGTGGATGAACAGATGCTCTGCTAGAACTTGAATGATGCAAAAAGCAAGTAGTTGCTTAAAATTAAATGAGCTTGCTGTTAGAGTTGAAATGGGAGACTTGTCACCTTGGGTTTCAAAGTGTGTAAAGATAAGAGCAATTAAGTCTGTCTCACTTCAATTATCTACCTGATAAAGACCTGGAGGAAGCATGTCACAACCCGCTCATTTTAAAACTTGATTAAAATCCATCTCAGACTTGGCCAAAGTTCACTGGTTTGAGTTAAATGTGACTGAAATTTGTGCAACTGTTTTTGCTGTAATACAGTAGTGCTGTGAAGCCTCTGGATTCCAGAAAATAGTTTGTTTTCCGTTCTCTTCTGAGGATGGGAATGACTTGACCGATGACTTCAGCATCTGATGACTAAAGTGATCACCACTTAGAAGCTGATAATGAGACAGCTGAGCACAGCAGTGGCCAACTAGCTGGCAGTCACATAGCAACCTCTAGTGGTTAAACAAGGAACCATACACAGATCAAATCGAAGTCCATTTTATTAAAAGCAAGATAAAGAGTCAAGTTAAAAATTTTAAAAAGTCAATGTCACTTTTCACAAGTGAATCTGTACACTCAGCACATGGTGCTAAAAACCTGGAACCTCACTGGGTGAGCTGCATTGCAAGATCCTTAATCAGTGGAGACTTGAGCTGTGGAATGGTGGCAATCCTCATCATCTTAGATGTAGAGTATTTGTTTTTGATTGTCTGCAAGATAAATTATGGTCAGTTAATGTTTCCACAGAAGATGCTTTCCATGTTCTAGTTCAAGCCCCTGTTAGGACTAGAATGCTGTAACAGTAATTATCCTAACAACCAGATCATCGCTAATCAAAACTGCAATATCCAAGATGCAGGAGATGCACTTTATAAAGTGCAGTGAGAAACTATTGTTGCAAATTATAGTGACTCCAAGATTCCCTGGCCTACAAATTGTAGTTTCCAGATGTAACCTGTTTGGTACAGACATAATTTGAATTGCCTCTTCAGAGAATGCAACTTACTTAATTCATGAATCAAATTTTAAATCTAGTGCTCAGCCTCTGTCACTTACCATGTGCTTTGTCTGTCCTGCATTCACTTTTACAACATTTTTTGCAAGGTGTCTCATCACTGGCATCAGGTTATCTGCTGTGTAGTTCATGTAGTGCTGCAGGGTTGCATCCTAGAAGAGATCAGACCTAGTCAGATTTTCCAAGTGAAGTGTCATGATGTTCAAATGGAAGACGAGCATGTGCCATGGAGGCACAAGAACCTGCAGGTTCTTGAGTGAACTCAACCACTGTGAGTAAATTTTGCCGGTTAACAGCAGCAACTTACCCATTCTCCACTTTTCAAGACCAGGAGTGTGAGGGCCAAAGCAGCACTAGCCACCTGGGAAGGTGGATAATGCACCATCTCATAATCCAGCATGCTGAGCTCCAAAAGGTACTTTGCCAGGGTGTGTTGCTGAGCAGTTACCTGTGGATGACAGGAATTTGGGATGTAACCAAATCAGTAACTAAGTCTTATAAGGACCAAATTAAAGTTCTTATTTTATACAGCTCAGTTTGTGAATCATTTCTGATTCTAGGTAAAAAGACAAACCTCATAAACCTTTGAGGCCCTTCTGAGGAACTGGAGGGGGAGAGGGCGACCCAAGCTGAAGTTGAGCACTTCGAGGATCTTCATCTCCATTTGTCTAATTTGAGCAGTGGTGTAGGCCCCATCCGTTACATAGGCAAAGTCTGAAATCTCTGGAGGGTACATCTCTTCATATTTGGCAGAAAGGAACATGGCGGTCACACCAACCAGCTGTAGCTGTTTCTTTGAGACAGGGTGGTCCTGTTGAAATGACCAACAAGTTTAAGACACTAAATTTCTCAAGTCAATAGACAAACAAATGTGACTTGCATTTGTGTCGTATACTGCCTTTATCTAGGAAGAAAGCATAGACCCTTCAGAGTGCAAGTCCATGAGCAAAAAAGCTCAAAAAGGAAACTTGGCTCTTGTATTTCTTTAACACAATCAGATATGGGCATATAGTCCAGTGGCCAAGATCATTTTGCTGTCCTAAATGTAGGCAGTATGCAATGCCAATGTAAATCATTGCATATGAAAGATACTAAGATTTGACAAATTATACCACATATTCGTGCCTATCAGGCGTGTCAAACTGGTGCCATGAAGGGCCAAGAGGCTGCAGGTTCTCATTCCAACGGAAAACTCCACCAGGTGATTTCACTGATTACCTCACCTTCAAGCAGAACGGAGGAACCAATCAGTGAAATCACCTGGTGGAGTTTTCGGTTGGAATGAAAACCTGCAGCCTCTTGGCCCTTCATGGCACCAGTTTGACACCCCTGGCCTACATTATACATGGAGCTAGTCGAAGGTCTTGTTTTTGCACTGAGTGAAGCAAAGTCACCAATTGTGCAAAGCTGACTCAGCAAGTTACCTGCAGAAAGCGGTCGATGACTGCCACCGTCATGTACATAGTCTCCTGGAGGAGCTGGAACTTCAGGCTCACTTGCGCAAGCCAATCAATGAGAATAGCTCTCATGTTTCCAGTCACTTCCTGTCCCTGAAGATACTGAGGTCTGACACCCTGTTCAATCTTGGGATACAAAAAAGGGACAACAGTCTTAGGACAGAACTTAATTTTCTGCCAACTAGGCCAAATGAACAGAACCACCTATGTGAAGTCATGACAGCCTACCTCAAGCTGTTGAAGATACTTGTAAATATCTTTGACATATTCACTACAGAGCATGAGGTTCTCATTATCGTCGGCGTCCACGTCCTTGATGGGGCCTTGCAGAAGCACGTCTGAAAACGCCTGGCAGAGGTCGGCGGGCGCAGAGCCAGAGATGTCCATCGGAGAGGGAGACGCTGGCTCGGGCAAAACCTGAGACAATGGAAATTCAACAGGATTTGCAAACACACACAATGGCCTGAGGAGTGATTTGTGTTTCTTTGGAGGCTGTTTACCATTTAGCAACTTGATAGAAACTTAACTAACCTGCACTTCTGGCGGTGGGGGTGCAACATTTTCTTTTGGCTTCTCAACCACAGGGGCTTTTTCAACCTTAGCGGGGAGTGTGGTTGGTTTAATGGCTGCCTTCTTAGCTTCCTGAAGACAAAGAAAACAGGAAAGTCAGAGGTGCCATCCAGTCATGTTTGAGACTCTTGAGCTCTCACAATATTCACATTAACTCACCTTTTTGAGCCCCTGGTTTTTAATAGCAACATTGTTCCCAATATCCCCCAGGGCTGCCCGTGGCCTGAGTGTGGGTTTGTTGGCCGGGCATGCTTTGTCGGCCAGGTTATTTGTAGTAGGCAGGCGGTTCTGTGAGAAAAAAAATGGCAATAAAGAAAAGTTCAGTTTCAAATACAAGTTAAAGTTAAGGTAAACTTGTTTTTTTAGGCAATTCTTGTGATGAATTTGCTGCACGAGAACAAACATCCGAGAGAGGCACGAGGGCAGCGAGCATTCGAGGCGTTTAAAAGACACAAGCATGAAAATGGACGCTAAAACAACTTCATTCAACACCACAATAAAACTATGTATTTTTTAAAACTGTATTAATTAAAAACACTAACCCTTGTTACGCGGAGAGCCATTTGGAAGTCTGTGTCGCTCCGGCAGAGAAAGAGGAGGTGAATGAAACAGCATACACACTCCGAAGGTGTAGCCTCTTGGTTTAAATCGTCGCTCGCTCGATGCGATTGGCTGCCGTCGAGTCCATCCCGGCCTCTGATTGGACGAGCGCCGCTGTTTCAAATGCGTTCCCAGGACGACCGGTGACCACGTGACAGGGCGCATCAGCTGTTTCGTATTTCGGCTTTTATTTCCTCTTCCTGCTTTCTCCAAGTCGCTGACGAGGATGGAGAAATACAGTGCAGGAGGATGAGTGGGGGAAACAGATGAGAGAAATAAAATTAAAGTAGAGAATTAAAACAGGGATGGGGATGAAGTTGCACAGAAAATAAAGAGTTTTCCTGCTCAGTTATTTAGGATCTTACATAACACAAACCCCTAAGCTCATCCTGCAGGGCGTCCAGGGTGGCAATGATTAAAAAAGTGTAGCAAAAAGAAAAAAGAAAAAAAAGAAGTGCAGCAAAAAGTCGCAGTCACGTCAACACAATTTTGATTTGGCCGTGTCAATTTTCCCGAGATTCTGCTTTGTTTTTCTAAGTAGTTTCCCGTAAATATCTTGTATTTTTAACTTTTCCAAAAAAAAAAAAAAAAAAA